>OY288110.1:44012130-44076933 GCA_958431115.1 Syrphus vitripennis | reverse complement strand
AAAATAAAATAAAATAAAATAAAATAAAATAAAATAAAATAAAATAAAATAAAATAAAATAAAATAAAATAAAATAAAATAAAATAAAATAAAATAAAATAAAATAAAATAAAATAAAATAAAATAAAATAAAATAAAATAAAATAAAATAAAATAAAATAAAATAAAATAAAATAAAATAAAATAAAATAAAATAAAATAAAATAAAATAAAATAAAATAAAATAAAATAAAATAATATAAAATAAAATAAAATAAAATAAAATAAAATAAAATAAAATAAAATAAAATAAAATAAAATAAAATAAAATAAAATAAAATAAAATAAAATAAAATAAAATAAAATAAAATAAAATAAAATAAAATAAAATAAAATAAAATAAAATAATATAAAATAAAATAAAATAAAATAAAATAAAATAAAATAAAATAAAATAAAATAAAATAAAATAAAGTAAAGTAAAATAAAATAAAATAAAATAAAATAAAATAAAATAAAATAAAATAAAATAAAATAAAATAAAATAAAATAAAATAAAATAAAATAAAATAAAATAAAATAAAATAAAATAAAATAAAATAAAATAAAATAAAATAAAATAAAATAAAATAAAATAAAATAAAATAAAATAAAATAAAATAAAATAAAATAAAATAAAATAAAATAAAATAAAATAAAATAAAATAAAATAAAATAAAATAAAATAAAATAAAATAAAATAAAATAAAATAATATAAAATAAAATAAAATAAAATAAATTATAAAAAAGAGGCTGGGTGCGACCCACACTGATAACTTCCCATTTGTGATCTTGAAAACTTTATATATAGTTTTTTTTTAAATAACCAAATTTTCTGCGAAACAAACTTTAGCTGTTAAATTCAAACAATTATTATTTTAAGAATAAAAAGAATTTTAATTATTTAAAGAGATTTACGAAATGCACATATATTATAGAGATTGAATACCTAATGGCAAAGTTTTTTTTATATTTTTTGTGAAAAACTGTCAATTAGATATTTGTCAAAATTTAACCTTTCGTAAAAAATTGTACTATGTATAAAATAAAATATTTTAGAAGGCACAATCGTTGTTCATTCTCAGGATATTCGAGCTGAAATACAATTGTAACTACTTTTCCTTAGAATTTTTAACAGTTTTTGATTTTTTTTTTAAACTGCTATTTCAATATTTGTCAAAATTTTATCAGTTGTTAACAATTATGTTATGTAGAAAATAAAACAAACAAGAAGTCAATATCGTTACCCGTTTTTGAGAAATTTGGGTCGAAAAACAGTTTATATCAATTTTTGGTAGAATTTTTTGTAGTTTTTAATTTTTAGTCCATTGAATTTTTTGGAAATTTTCACCAGTAGTCAAAAATAACATTTTTCGTAAAATAAAATTATTTTAAAGTTAATATTGTTTTTCCATCTGAGGATATTCGAGTTATAAATTTTTTTTTTTAGTTTTTTTGATTTTAAAAAATAACAGTGTATTGATTTTTTTCCAAATTCACATCAAATTTGTATGACTTCATAATGTGTCGAATAAAATTTATTTCAAGTCCATAGCATGAACATGTCACCCTCTAATTACCGACCAATTGCATTTACGTCCCTTCTTTCCAAGGTCATGGAAACGCTGATAAATTAAATATCTCGAAGATCGAAAGCTACTTAATGACCGGCAATACGGCTTTTGCAGCAATAGGTCGGCTGAGGACTTGTTGGTTTATCTCACCGAACAGTGGAACAGATCTTTACATCGTTTTGGAGAAAGTAAGATTATTGCACTTGATATTTTTAAAACATTTGATAATGTTTGGCATCCTGCTGATGGATTAGTAACTTTCCTTCCAATCGCTCTATACAAGTAGTATTAGACGGATTCAAGAATGGGTTTCGTTTTGTCTCCGACCCTCTTTCTCATTTTCATTAATGATCTCCTGTCTGCAACTACTAATCCATTAAATTGTTTCGCTGATGATTGCACCCTTAGCTTTTCATATTGGTTTCCAGATTCACATCCCTGTTCTTCGGAGGAAGAAATGAAAATATGATAAGTACATTAAGTTCTGACTTAGACAGCACTGTACAAAGGGGATTAAGCAATCGCGTAGAATATAATGCTTCGAAAACTCAATGCTGCCTTCTGTCGTTAAAGCAGGACGTACCGCCCCCTGCCATTATCTATGAGTTGCACTTGCATCGCAGAAACTAATCAGCTAGCGATTCTAGGTATGTGTATCACACACTATCTTTTATGGAATGATCACATACTTAACGTCGCCAAAAATACCGCCAGATGTTTAGATTTCCTTTGCAGATGCACGAAGCGGTGCACCCTGTTTACCTACCTACCCACCATCACTACCGACCGCTGATCAACCGCCCGCCGCCACACGAAGTCTACCTATCAACAACTAAACCTACTAAATGCCAACACACCATCGAATACACCAAAGACATACAACCAGCCGACCAGCTCAACTGGTATTCAACGAAAAGGAAACAACAAAAAGAAAACAACAACATACCATTAGCATACGCAGCACCACATCCAAGTACAAAATTGAAGTTCGTACTCATACAATTCGCATGCTGTGCTGCTAGGAAAATTAGCTTATGGACCAGAGAAATACAAGGAAAAGCAGCAAATTTTTGACGAAGTTATACCGAAGCAGAAGTTTCTCCACGATATTCCCCTTCTCTGTTAGAGTCGCTGGGCTGTTTGCACTATAGCATGCTGTGCGGTAACAATTATCCCTTGACCGATATTCCCCCTCACTCCTCAAGTGTTGCTGGGCTCTTGACCCATATTCCCCCTCACTCCTCAAGTGTTGCTGGGCTGTTGACTGATATTCCCCCTCACTCCTCAAGCGTTGCTGGGCTCTTCACCCATATTCTCCCTCACTCCTTAAGTGTTACTGGGCTTTTTAGTTTTGTTATTATTGTATTTAGTATTAAGTTATTATTTTGTTATTTGTTAAGTTAAGTTATTGGAAGAATACAAATTGAAAAGGAATAAAATATCTTTTACTTGACAAGAGTGGTTCGGTTGTTTCCCCTAAACTCGGGGTTTCCTTGCTTTCTCGAGACGACTCTGGAATCCGGCGAGCTTACCTCAACCTTAGACAAAGAAGCTTCACAAATTGGCGCCCGAGCAGGGACCTTTAGAGGTTTTATCCTAACTCGACCGACTCCACCTTTCAACAACCACCAAACCATTTGTCATCCGATTCCTCTTCAATCCTTGCCGACCGCTTGTTTAAAATGAGCTAAAACGAGGCCGACGTCGCCATGGACGAAATTAATCTATTCAGGAGCCTTAGTTTTATATACATACTTAAGAAAAACGATCTTATAGAAATTCTTGCTGTCCGGAATATGGAAACCGTAGGAAACGTAGCAGTCCTACGTCAGCGTTTAAGCGACCACCTCAAAAAGGTACGTGCCCACGCTTCCACACAAAATCTTGGTGCACAGTGGGCAGAAGTCGCTGAAAAGAGAGTAAAAGCCGCGATAGGGGATGACGTCGAAACCCCCCCAAGGACCCCATCTCTGATTCAGTTACCAAGCCGAAGTCTCCATTATACGAGGAAACCACGTTCCATATGTTCCTGATTTGGGTACTTTACATAAGCAGAACGAAAAGCTTCGCACCACAAAACACCGAACATTTCCTGCACCGTGCGTCGTATCAACCACAACCAGAATACCCTCTCCAGCCGCTAAAGCACAGTTCCACCCCATCACTAACCTTACTACACATCGACTTCCATTGAGCTATGAAGCAGAAATAACAAATGTATGTAGTTCGCAATTGGGGACTGAAATTCGACTCTTCAGGAAACCCTTTGGAATTCCTTCAGAGAGCTGCCCAACTGACTAAATGCTACAATATACCACCCAACGAGATGCTACGAACGCTACTAGAACTAATTCGAGGCAAGGCCCTAGAGTGGCTCCGCATCTACAGTGATGGATTCACTAAGTTGGAAGATTTCCGCGAATCGTTTATACTTCCTGCCAGCCCGATACCTCGTGAAATTGGAAGAAGAAATAATGCGCCGGTGTCAAGGTCTACGTGAGCATGCGAAGGAATATACTTTACGGTCGAGACGTGCTCGCACAAGACGGAGCTGAACCCATTTGGTTCAGTAGGACTGTGTCCGATCGGGACCGAAGAGATAGGGTGAAGCAGGAGAACCAGTTTTGGTGGTTGAAATTGGATTCTGATAGCTGAATATGAAATAATGATAGTTGGCCTTGGCCGGCTTAGGGGCGAGTTATAGCAAACAGGAAAATGGATCAGGAAAATTTTTCTGATGGATTATTTAGTAAGTTCTCGATCGATTTGAAACACATAAGCTGAAGTAATCGATGACAAATGACAATTTTAATGCACTATGTAAAAAAAAAAATTTATTGAACGTAGGATTTTTGATAAAAATGCATTTGTTTATTTTCCTGATGCAAGTTCATCAGGAAAACAAATAAATGCATTTTTATCAAAAAACCTTTGTTCAATCAGTTTTTTTTTTTACATAGTGCATTAAAATTGTCATTTGTCATCGATAGGTAAAATAAAAAAAAAAAAAATTATATATAACATCAAAAATCGCTGCTGTATTTTTAGGTAGTCTTAAGTTATTGTAGGTATTTTTAAGTAGTTGTAAGTAGTTTAATATTAGTCTTAAGTAGTTTTATTTAGAATAATTTAGTTATAAGTTTTAAATAAAAATTTAAAAAAATGATCTGAAACCAAGTTGTTTGTGAATTTCTCTTGGTGAAAAATAAAAACCAGAGATCTCTAGTTATAAATTAGTTCGTAGGCCGAAAGGCATCATAGAATTAAGAATAATGGATTAATTTAGAGTGCTCGCTTAGGGCCAGTAAGTTAGATTTAAGTTATATGATAATTAAACTAGTTTTTTATGAATTTTTGTCTAGTTTTAATATAGTTTTAAGATGAATAGAAAATAAAAATAAATTGGAAAAAAAGGAATATACTTTGGCCATGCAATACTTAATCTGACAACACCGGCGAATGAAAATTAACGATCATCTCGATCGCATCTTCGATAGCATGCGTCCGGAATACCGCCTTTATATCCGCCAACGTGACTTCGAATGTCTGGACGACCTTATGACTCTGACGGAAGAATATGAAGCCGTCAAGAAAGAATAGAGAAACGCCCGTCCTCTGACCGTAAATACAAACTCTGGTCCAGCGATTTTTTTTTTTTTTTTATAATTTGAACCCACTGAAAGGATTTTGTATACCCTTTTTGTGCCAGAGACACAGTGAGTGCATTAGGAAGAAGGGAAGGGGTTGGAAAGGAGGTGTCGGTGTACATTGGTCCTGAATTCTTGAACATTGTAATGATCGGGAAAGACAGAGTGTGGAAGAAGTTCCACATTCGCGTAGTACGGCTAAAACATGATTCTCTATACTTAAGAGTACGTCCGAAGTTGGGCTTGAGGGTAAACTGATGGGCATTCCTAGAAGCGCGAGTGTTACGGGCGAATTGTTGAAGGGGAGGAATGCAACTGGCTATTTCACTAGAGCAATTACCGCAGAAGTAACGGTAGAACAAGGAGAGACACGCAACGTTACGACGGTGGTCTAAAGGGGTGAATGAGTCAGTGATCTCTCTATCACCAATCGTTCTTACAGCACTTTTTTGAATTCCATCAAAGAGGCTTAAGTAAGTAACTGGAGCACCAGCCCAGAGATGGGAATTGTACTCAAGCTTTGGACGGATATATGTTTTATAGATAATAGCCAGATCAGACGGGGAGAAAAATTTCTTGCACCGTCTTAAGAAACCCAAACATCTTGCGGCATTTTTGGCGACATCGCATATGTGCTCGTTCCACAAGAGTGATGCACATACCGAGAATCTCGAGATGTTCGGTCTCGTTGATGCAAGTGCCATTCATAGACAGTGGCAAGGGGGATATATCTCGCTTCGACGATACAAGACAGCATTGCGTTTTCGAAGCATTAAACTCTACGCGGTTTTTAATTCCCTATTGTACAATGCTGTTTAAGTCAGAGTTTAATGAGCTTATCATATTTTGCCGTTGCAGTTCCACATCCGAAGAAGAGGGATGTGACTCTGGAAACGAATAAGAAAAGTTAAGGGTTCTATCGTCAGCGAAACAGTTTATTGGATTAGAGGTTACAGACAAAAGATCATTAATGAAAATGAGGAAGAGGGTTGGGGACAAAACGGAGCCCTGAGGCACACCAGCATTTATAGTATGGGTTTCAGACTTGAAACCGTCCAATACAACTTTATTGAACGGTTCGAAAGAAAGTTTCTAATCCAACAAAGAAGGGATTCATCGATACCGAAAGCACGCATTTTCGATAAAAGAGCAAGATGCCAGACTTTATCAAATGCCTTTGAAATATCAAGTGCACTAATTTTACTTTCTCCAAAACGATGTAAGGATTTGTTACACTGTTCGGTGAGATAGACCATCAGATCACCAGTGGACCTGTTGCTGTGAAAGCCGTACTGCTGGTCATTGAGAAACTTGCGGTCTTCGAGATATTTCTTGAGCTGATAGTTTATCAGCGTTTCCATGACCTCAGAAAGAAGGAACGTAAATGCAATCGGACGACAATTGGAGGGAGAAGAAGATTCGCCTTTTTTTGGGATTGGCTGGACAAATGCTGTTTTCCAACTGCTCGGAACCAGCCCAGAAGAATAGGATAGATGGAAAAGCTTACGCAAGGATTTTGCCAGCGTGGGAGAATACCTCTTCAGAATAATAGCGGGGATACCATCCGGACCAGCGGATTTATGTATGTTGAGATCCTTTAGGAATCTCACCACAGCACGAGTGCGGAAGAAGATTTGTCCCATAGAATCATTGACGAGCTCAAGAGCTGGAGGAGTCATGACACTCTCTGGCAGCAAAGAGTTGGAGGCGAACTGCCTAGCAAAAAGGTTAGCTTTCGCCTTTGGGACATTGCAGTATTTTTTGCATTAATTTTTGGTCCGTCGAATATGGGCATTGCAGACCTTCCTGGCTTGTTTAAACTTGTTCCGGTTTTCCTCAGTTGGGTTGGCTCTAAATCACCGGAACCTTACTTCTTTTTCCCTGATAGCCTCTTTACAGCTTGAATCAAACCATGACTTTTCCTTGGGTTTGATACTTTTACCCCTATTCGGGATAAAAGTTTTCATACCCACAATAATCATATTAGTAATCATATCTGCGCTGGAGTCTACATCACTATCGAGGAATCATAGTGATGTAGTTAAAGATCCGGAAAAAGTTGTTGAGACCGTCCAAGTTGGCTTTCTCGTATTGCCATACGGTTCTCTTCAGGGCTCTTTCTTTAACTGGATTAGTTTGACACGAGAAATTTGCATATATAATACTATGGTCTGACCTGCCTAGAGGCGTTAATACATTGATAGTGTATTTATCAGGGTCAGACGTAAGGAACAAGTCAAGAGTATTTTCCGCTTGGCCATCAATATCCGATATTCGAGTGGGCTCGGTGACAAGCTGAGTAAGGTGGTTAAACTCAGCAAAGATTTCAGCACACATTCCTTCGGGTGTTGTGTGGCCCGAATGGAGAAGCCACGAAGAATTGTTTACATTGAAATCGCCCGTAATAACGATTTCAGTGTGAGGATACAGGGATACAATTTTTTGAATGGAGTCAGACAGAGCGTCAAATTCGAGAGAAGTTGAAGCTCTGTCCAAATTTGGGCTTCGATAAAGAAAGCAGTAGTGAATGATGTGCTTATTTACGGAAAACTTGAACCACATAAAATTGAAAAAAGGGTTGGAGCAGCGTTCATATTATTAGCTGAGTATAAGCAATTGAAAATGCTAGTCCTTTTACAAAAATAAAAGTAACGTTTATTATATTACAAACAGAATTTGAATGAATGAAAAATAATATAAAACAGAATATTTTATATGTATATCAATCTTTACATAATTATTATTGATATCTGTATATTTATAGTATCATAAAGTAGTTATTGTTAAAGTAACTTCTAACACCCCTTCTCAATAACTATGAATTAAAATCAAATTTATGATAATCCAAGTAACTTTCAAAATTTACCAAACTTGATATTGTGTAAAGGTTTTGTTAAAATATCCGCCACCATATCTCCAGTTGGACAGTACTTGTGGTCAATAGCTTTTGATAAATTTAGTTCTCGGGAAAAGTAGTATTTTACGTCAATATGCTTAGTTCTTGAATTAATTTTATCTTCCTCTAATAATTTTAAACAGCTTTGATTATCTTCATTAATAATAACACCAGATATCTTGAATTTAAAATCCTCGAACAGCATTTTTAACCAAATTGCTTCTTGAGATTCTTCAGCTAGAGCAACTAATTCAGCTTCAGTTGATGATAAAGTTACGTTCATTTGTTTACGACTTGCATAGCTGATAACTGCATCAACAATTTTAAAAATATATCCACTTGTTGATTTTCGATCTTTCAAATCTCCAGCCCAATCAGCATCAGCGTGTCCAATTAGAGTTAAGTCCTTATTTGCAGTACTTCCCACACACAATCTTAAATGTTTGGTTCCTTTTAAATATCTGAGCACAAAAAATTTTCGCATCTGCCAAATTAAATTCTTGCAATGAAGTTTCAATATAAATTTCTTGGTGCATTACAAAATATCCATTCTTCTTTTCAAATTGAATTCCCGGATAAAACGACAAATTCCCCAAATCTGATATTTCAAAATGTTCTTTAATTTTGTTAATTGTCTTTTGTAATAAATTGTTGTCTTTACTGAAAATAATTATATCATCTACGTACATATAACAAAATTACAATCAGATTATTGTCTTCTTCTTTTATATACATGCAGGGATCAGCCTTTCCCCTTCTGAATCCAAATTTAGTTAACACGTCATTAATTTTGTGATTCCAATATCGAGCTGATTGTTTTAGTCCATATATTATACTCCTATTTAATTTGCAAACTAAATTCTCTTTTCCAGGGACTTGATATCCTTCAGGATGCTTAAGATAAATTTTAGTGTCTAAATCGCCATTTAGAAAAGCCGTTTTCACATCTAAGTGCTTTACTATCATGTCTTCATTCATAGATATTGCCAAAAGCGCCCTCAGAGTGGTTTGCTTTACAACCGGTACAAAAACTTGATCATAATCCATATTTTTGCGAAAAACCTTGAGCAACCAAACGAGCTTTATACTTAAAATTTTCTTCAGTACATCTTTTTAATTTATAAATCCATTTACAACCAACAGCCTTTCTTCCTTTTGGTAATTCTGTTAAATTCCAGGTATTGTTTGCGTTAATGGATGCAATTTCATCATCCATAGCTTGAATCCAATACATTCTTTCGGAACAAGAAACAGCTTCATCATATCTCTTAGGATCTTCAACTGCTGCCGTTTTCATTACCAATCGGTCGGGTGCAATGCCTTTCGTCGATCTTGATGAAATTCTTCTATTATCTGGTTGAATACTCTCTTCTTCTTGCTGATTATTTTTATCATTATCTGGTAATTTTTTTTCGTTTTCTTTGCATTCTAAATTTATTAAAATGTTATATTCTTTAAAATTTGTATGGTTCAGAGTATTATCACTATAATTTTTGATAGAAAATTTGGATTCAATAATTTCGACATTCCTGCTTAGAACAATTTCATTAGGTTGTGTGTTAAGTAATCGATATGCTTTTAATTCTTCCGAATATCCCACTAGTATAAATTTATTTGCCACTTTGTCTAGTTTTCTACGATTTTCTTTTGGAATTTGTGCATATGTTTCTGATCCGAAAACTTTTACATGATTCATCGATGGTTTTACACCAAACCAAAGTTCATATGGTGTGACAGTTGTAGCTTTCCCTGGAAGACGATTTTAAACATAGTTGGCTGTGTTCACAGCTTCTGCCCAGTACTTCAAATGCATTCTAGACTCAATTAAAAGACTTCTTGCCATTTCCACAAGACTTCTATTCTTTCTTTCTGCTACCCCGTTTTGTTCAGGTGTATAGGGAGCAGTAAGCTGATGAACAATTCCTTTATTTTTCAAGAAAATATTCATTTCTTTGTTTAAATATTCACCTCCCCTATCAGAGCGCAAAATTTTAATTGTTTTGCCAAATTTATTTTCTACCAATGCAACAAACTCTTTGATTTTGTTCAATGCTTCACTTTTCTTTTGAATAAAATATACCATGCAATATCTACTATAATCATCAATTAATGTTAAAAAATATTTGTTCCCACTCGGTGTCGAGTTTTGCATAGGTCCACACAAATCGCTATGAATTAAGTCCAAAACATTACAAGCTCGGTTAGTTGAAAATTTTGGAAATACTTTTCTTGTCAATTTACCTTGCAAACATGTTTCACATTTAAATTTGCAAGAACAACCTTTTAATAAAACACCAGTTATGTGACCATTATTAATTCCAGTTTTTATTGCATCTGAATCTCGATGTCCAAAACGACTATGCCATACATGGATGCATTCATGTTTCATGTCAAATAAAGTTTTGTTAACATAATTACTTACATTTATTTTATATAAATAATTTTCCAAATAAGCAGTAGCATAAACAGAATGATCACATGTATAAAATATCACAAGTTTTGTTTTTAAAAATTATTTCAAAACCATTTGCCGTTAATCTTCCAACCGATAACAAATTACTGTCTTATTGTGGAACATACAAAACATTACGAACCATTATTGTCTTGTCATTACATCTTAACGTCCCTTCTCCGGAACCCTTGGTTCCATCAGCCAAGAAAACCTTATTATTTCAGCTTTCATCAATATAAGAAAAGAAAGATTTATCGCAGCTCATGTGACAGCTGCTGAGTCCACATACCAGTTTTGAGAAAATTCTTTTACAGACACATTTTTAAAGCAAAAATTCGTGTTGGTATCATTTTCGTGAAAGGATTTATTTGCTTTATGTTGACTATTCCTTATAAAATTCTTTTTGTTGGGACAATTTCTTTTCAAATGTCCATTTTCTCCACAAGAATAACATTTAGGAACAAATTTATATGTACCTTGTGTCTTCAAAACTGCTTCAGTATTAAGATCTTTCATTCCTTCTTGTCGTCTTTTAAAATCTTGAATTAGTTTTTCTTTCACAAGATCCAATGTAAGACTTGTTTCATCACGGACTTCAAGAGCAGTTATAAGAGAACTGTATTTATCAGGTAAACTTCCCAGCAGAAAAGCAACAATTAAATGTTCAGCGAGCACTTCACCTAGTCCACATAAGCGATCAACTGTATCTAACATTTCATTTATGTGACCCTCCATTGTTTGATCTTCCTTAAGTTTCATCCTGCAAAGTTTCTTCAGTATCGAAACTTTATTTGAGAGTGATGATTTTTCGTGATTTTTCTTCAAAGCAAGCCAATACTGTCTAGAAGTTTCTAGTTTTCGAAGATGAATAAGTTGATTATCTTCAACCAAAAGCCCAATTATAGCTCTTGCTTTTCTGTCCTTCACTAACCAGTTTTCAGTTACCTTGTCTGGGTTTTCTTTATAAACAACGTCCCAGAGTATTATGAAATAAGCAGCAGTTTAAGCTTATATTTCCAGATTTGGTAGTTCTGAGAGTGTAATTTCTGAATTGATCCTTTTAATTCATCCATCCTTGTCACCCAGGATACAAATTGAATACAATAATTGAGTTATTTTATTTAAAAACTTCTTGGACTAGTCAGTAAGGGCCCATAACCTATTAGCTGAGTATAAGCAATTGAAAATGCTAGTCGTTTTACAAAAATAAAAGTAAAGTTTATTATATTACAAACAGAATTTGAATGAATGAAAAATAATATAAAACAGAATATTTTATATATCAATCTTTACATAATTATTATTGATATCTGTATATTTATAGTATCATAAAGTAGTTATTGTTAAAGTAACTTCTAACACATATTGTGGTAAGAATTGATAAGCAACATCATTACTAGTGTATACGGCGAGACCATGTTAGGGGAAGAATAAAGGCACTAAGCAATACCCACGAATAAAAATTTCAGTAGGGTCGAAATTCTCACCTACTTGGGTTTCGCTCAGTGCCAATACAGCTGGCCTGTTCGAAACAATGTGGATGTTCGCAGCAAGAAAATTAATTCTTAGCCCGCGAATATTACAATAATCAGCACTGAAATTGTCAATCATTACACATAAAAGAATAAAAAGACCAAAACAGACGATATCTAAAAGAAATACTTAATTGAATACAGGAATTCTTCACGATTCAGCGCCACTATTAGTGCCTTAACGGCAGCGTGAATCGATCCGACCCTGGAATTCAAATATCAAGTCTTTATTCATCAGTTAATGACGAGATATCATATGCATACATTGAATAAGTAAAAACAAAAGCTCAATGCAATGTAATGCATATGATAAGCCATGCAATTGTACGAAGGGGAAACAAATAGAAGGGAATGATGGGATTTGTAGGTACACTGAGCTCTTGTGACTAGCGGGTACTTTTTTTGTCTTTTTTTTTGTGGGTGCATTTTTTTGTGTGTTTGTGTTGTTTTCGGCGGTCAGCCATCAGCCAAATAGGGGGAATAACATATAGCATACGAAAACATGCACGTGCCGTAACTGTTCGGGACTGGTGGAAGTGTGATCATAGCCTCTTCGCGGCGGCCGCTAGAAACAAACCCCTAAAAGGTTTGGCTAATACGATCAGGCTATTTCCACAGGTTGGCAACAGGTTGATTCCCTGTTCCGTAAAAATAAGAGAATTTCGAGACCAACAACAAGCCTCGGAAACGGACTGATCCCACGAGGACAACCCACGCTACGAAAACGGAAAACCGATTTACGAATTTTCGTACGATCGCTCTATAGAGCTCGAGCTGCTCAGCAGCTAGCTGATACCCTGTCAGAATATAAAGCTGACATAACAGCATTACAAGAAATTAGATGGACAGGGAATGGTGTTTTACAGAAAAGAGATTATGACCTATATTACAGTTGTCATACAAAACACCATGTGCTCGGGGTAGGCTTCTTGGTCAGCGAAAAACTGAAGTCTACCATCATCGGCTGTAACGCGTGCGAGGCAAATTCAAGAACATCAGCCTCATTAACGTTCACGGACCCACGGAGGAGTCCTCAGACGAAGAAGAAGAGAAGTCGAGAGGGCCCTCCATGCCTGTCCAAGGTATGATGTTAAAATCATCCTTGGGGATTTTAACGCTAAAATAGGTCGGGAGCCGGTATTCACACTAATGACAATGGACTTCGAGTCCTAGAATTGGCAGCATCGAAAAACATGGTCGTTGCGAGTACCAGGTACCCGCCTAATGATATCTACAAATTTAATTTAATTTATTCAATAATGTTCTCTGTACAAATAAGATATTACATCTTTTAAAGCTATACAGGAGTTTAAAGCTTAACAGATATTTGAAACACAATAGCAATAATGAAGATACAAAAATTCGAGAAAACATGTACTTCAGCAATATAAATGCCATTATCTCCCACTTTAATCAATCTTTATTTCACTAATGGGAAACTTCAATTATTTTGATGAGCTAACTCTTCTATGTTGATTTCATCGTATCCAGAAGCAGATTTTTTAGATATCCCCAAACGGCGAACTTGTTTCCACAGGTATTTGGAAGATCGATCTGAGTTGAAAATGCTGGAGTAGTAATTCAGTTTAGACTTTCTTATTAAGGTTGAGACTCTGTTCCTAGCTATCTTAAATTCCTTATACATTTCATTACAGCGAAACATCCTCCACCGGCGGCGATACAGACTGTCTCTTAGAACTATGGCTTCTTCTATATGACGTGAAAACCAAGGGCATCTTCTATCCCTTATTGTTCTTGATTTAAGAGGGACATATTTATTGAAAAGGTAATTGATAAAATCATTGAAGATTGCCAATTGTTCATTTACATCAGGTGTTCTACAAATGCTATTTCATTGAAGACTATCACATTCATTAAACCAACTTAGAAGGTCAATATTTCGAAAATCACGATACTGATATGTATTTGGTAGGTTATTTCCCATTTCAGTATTTAGAGTTATAAATACTAAGTCATGGTGAGAAAAAGCTGGAAAACTTAATTGATCATAAAATTGTAAGAAATTTAGATCACTTACCAGAACGACGTCAAGCAGGGAAGGTTCACAATTTGACTTGAAGTGGGTTGGGGTTGTATTATTAACAAAAAAAAGGTTTTGGGCGTACATTGCTGATTTTAGATTAGAGCTACACGACGAGTTTAAAAGATTGATATTTAAATCACCACACAACACCACTCTAGGAGATAAAGGTGAGATCACTTCCATAACAGAACTAATTGTACGATAATTGGCAATATTTTGTGGCATATACATAACACCAATAACAAAAGAGGCTTCTCCGTTTAGGATTTTGATGAATAAGTATTCAACATTTTCAGCATCACTTGACTGCAAAACAATGCTAGTCTTAATATTATTTTTCACAAACATAGCAACTCCTCCTCCGATTCGACCATGACGATCGGCACGATAAAGTTTAAATCCTTTCATACACAACAACGCACTATCAATATCACTATTAAACCACGACTCAGATATACACACAATGTCAACTGAACCACTCTCGAAAAACCATTTAAACTCATCCATTTTATTCAAGAAGCTTTGCGAATTTATATGGCATATATGAAGACCTTCGCGGTGACTACACAATATGTTTAACAACACTTTAGAGTTCGTATTCATGCCAATCAAATTTGGATCAAGAGCTATTGCACAGAAAAATCGAAAATAAGAAAATAGAAATAAGAACAAAAAAGAAAGCAGCAACAAAATGAGCTCAAGCAAGTCAAAAAACAATAATTGAAGGTTCTCTTACAAATTTTCAACTTAATAAATTGGTATACTTTACGTAATTTAGAAATTATATAGAAACTAAAAAGAAAAAAAAAAAAAAAATTAATAAAGAAAAAGAAAAGAATTTATAAAGACGTTGGTATTAAGTATTCGAATTTTTATTGTTGGAATGATGTTCGTATGCAGGTCCAACAATATATTCTTTAAATCATCAGGATCTGTGGGCGTCGATTCCTCTGAGTTAGCTCGAACAAATACTTGACCGTTGACGGTGTGGACCGAAGAGAGTAAACCACGACTTTTCAGTCTGAGAGCATGTCGTTGCAATTGGTAGTTTCTCTTAGTTACTCTTACAAAGCCACCTGGGTATCACCTGATGGAGTCACTCGTAACCAAATTGACCACGTGTTGATAGACCGTCGACTCGGACAACTATCTTGTTGGTATGGTTTTCCGATTGCGGATTGCCTTGCAAAGACGTATTGCATCCGCCGCGCCGATCAGGTTCGAATCAACACGGCTGCACTACGCAATGAAAGCACCAGTATCACCTTTGGACATGCGTTAGGACTCGCCCTGGAACCACTCGATCCAGGGAGAGTAAGTCCTGGAGCCAGTATACTGGGCGTAGATGAGAAGTGGACACGCCTTAAGAACACTTTCATTAGTACTGCTAACTCCATCTTAGGCAGCAGTCGTAGAAGTCGGAACGACTGGTTTGATGATGAATGCAAGCTAGCGACTGAACGTAAGAATGTTGCGTACCGAGCAATGCAACAATCTCATAGAACGCGGGCACGCGAAGATGAATATAAAGAGCTCAGAAAAATAGAAAAACGGCTTCACAGACAGAAAAAATCAGCCTGGGAGAAGAACATCATCTGTGAGTTAGAAAGAAGCCAAGAGCGAGGTCCGCACCAGGCGCGGAAGTTCTACCAATCCGTCCGAAACATGACGCAGTACACACCACGCTGCACTTACTGCAAGGACGGAGAGGGAAATCTGATCACCGATCCCCAAAGCATACTGGAGCGATGGGAAGTGTACTTTAATGAATTGCTAAATGGTCAGCTCACTGCAGAAGAAGAGGCTCCACTACTTCAAGAAGAATACCCTATGTTACCGCCACCAAGCATATAAGAGGTTGAGAAGGCTATGCCCGGCTTATGAAAAACAAAGCCCCGGGAGCCGATGGCATACCAGCCGAACTATTCCACCACAGCGGGCCAGCCTTACGCCAAGCAATTCATGATATTCTAGTGCACGTATGGGAGCAGGAAGAAATGCCAGAAGACTGGCGAAAAGGTATAATTTGCCCCATACATAAGAAAGGAGATGTCACAACGTGCAGCAATTATAGAGGTATCACGTTGTTGAGTACCGCCTATAAGATACTCTCCTCTATCCTACAAGAACGGATAGCCCCATATGCTAAAACCATAATCGGCCAATATCGGTGTGGTTTCATTCCAGGCAAATCAACAACTGATCAGATCTTTACCCTTAGGCAAGCGATGGAAAAATGTCTAGAATTGTACATCCCAACATACCATCTGTTTATAGACTTTAAGGCCGCCTATGATAGCATAGCTAGGGTAGAACTTTACAAAGCCATGAGAGAATTCGGCATCCCAAATAAATTGTCACGACTTTGTAGGTTGACCATGACCAACGTAACAAGCGAAGTAAAAATAGCCGGATTGCTATCCAGACCAATCAACATCTTTAATGGACTCCGACAAGGGGATGGTTTGGCCTGCCTCCTCTTCAACCTGGCGTTGGAGAAAGCAATCCGTGACTCTGGCACGGCAACAAGAGGGACCATCGTCAACAGGTCCAGCCAGATACTGGCTTACGCAGACGACATTGACATCATCGGAAGGACCGAACAAGCTGTACACGATTCCTTCATCCAGATCGAGCAGGCGGCACAGATTCTGGGGCTGCACATTAGTGAAGGTAAAACAAAGTACATGGCGGCGTCGAATGAGAGAAGAACAGTTGGTCAAGCAATCAAGGTAGGGGAGCACGAATTTGAAGTGGTCAACAGTAGCAGCTGATAATAATTTAGAAGAAGAAATACGCGGGCGTCTGCTCAGTTCCAACAGAGCCTACTATAGTCTGTCAAAGCTCTTCAAATCCAGAAATCTCACCATAACTTCAAAACTGCTGCTGTACAGGACCATGGTCCTGCCAGTACTCACGTCTGGATCCGAGACTTGGGTGCTTAGCAAAAGACACTCCGACCTCTTAGTCGCGTTCGAGAGGAGAATTGTTGGCCCCATATGTTATGAAGGACGATTCCGGAGACGGTACATGAATTGTACGCAATCTACCTTGAAGCAGACATAGTGACAAAAATTAAGCTCGGTAGCCTCCGGTGGGCAGGGAGAGATGGCGTAGACCAGGACGCCCGAAGCCTTGGGGTGCGCAACTGGATGGCGTTCCGTACAACCGTGAGACCCACTGTTGGAACTGTAAGCAACGGGGTCATCGGAAAGAAACCTGTCATCGTCCTTTCCGACTATGAACAAATTTTGTAGAGAAGATGGACGTTTGACGAAAGATTGTCCATGTCACAGCAACCCCTGCGCGCTAATACGAGCACCGCCCAGTCAAGATCCACGGTATTATGTCCCAATTCATATTGACGACCATACCTTCCAAGCCTTAGTAGACACCGGATCCACAAAGACATTTGTCGGAAATTTCATTTGGGGGTAAATTCTTGACGCGCCACAACCATCAGCCAACATTTTCGTTGCCACGGCATTACCCATGTTACCTTAAACCAAAAACAACAAAGTTCGATAAAATAAACGACATAGCAACCGTTCCTCCGCACCGAATCGAACTTAAAACCGACAAACCCTTTAAACAACGATACTTCCCTCGCAACCCGGCCTTACAAAAAGTGATAGACGATGAAGTGGATGAACTTTTGAAAAGTGGCAAAATCAGTCCCTCCAGAAGCCCTTATAGCTCACCGATTGTCTTGGTAAAAAAAGGAGGGATCATGGAGAATGTGTGTAGATTTCCGTCAGCTAAATGAAGTGTCAAGTAAGGACGCATATCCCTTGCCTTACATTGCTTCTATACTCGACCGACTTCGAGGAGCCAAATTCAAGTCCACCATCGATCTCAAGCAGGGCTGCTGGAAAATTGCTTTGGAACCGAAATTTCGTTCATATACTGCCTTTACCGTCCTGGGCGAGGATTATTCGAGTGGAACGTAATGCCATTTGAATTACACTCAGCTGAAGCAGCAACTATCCAACGACATGGACACCATCTTTGGCGCTGATATGCACAGCCACGTATTCATTTACCTTGACGACATCGTAATAATAAGTAGTAGTTTCGAGCAGCACTTACAACACCAGACCGAAGTATTCGACAAACTCCGTAAAGCCAACTTAAAAATAAACACGGAGAAGTGTAACTTCTGCCGCGAGAGCCTTAAATACCTTGCACATGTTGTTACACAATCCGGCATACAACCGACCCTGACAAGATTTCCGCCGTACAAAACCTGAAAGCCCCAACCGCCATCAAAGAACTACGCCGAATACTTGGGATATGTTCCTGGTACCGCGCGCCGATTCATCGAAAACTTCCCGTCGCAACAAGAAGCACTCGACCTGATAAAGGAAAAATTAACAGTCAATTTGGTTTAGGAATTGTACTCACACAGATGCTAGATGGGCATGAATGGGCGATATTATGGGGAACAAGGAAGATGAGGCCATACCTCGAGGGATACCATTTCACCGTCACTACGGATTACCATTCGCTCAAATGGTTACACTCATTAGAGAATTCTTCCGGACGACTCGCTAGATGGCTCTTTACTACAGCAGTATGACTTTGAAATCTGCTATCGAAAGGGTTCCATGAACGTCGACCGCGACCCCTTACCGATCACTCTAGTCGACAGACTGGTCGCCGCTTCCGATTCCGAACTCGAATGGGTTCACAACATTATGAACAAAGTTACCAACGAACCAAGTCAATATCCCGAGTATAAAAAAAACGACCAGTTATACCGACGCTTTACAACCTCCGATCCACTAACCAATCCACAAGACGACGCGACGTGTGGAAACTCTGTGTCGCCGAATCAGACCGACCGAAAGTTTTGTATGAAAACCACGATGCTGTTACGTCCGGACACCTGGGAATAGCTAAAACTACGTCACGTATGGCCAGGCTATACTACTGGTCAGGAATATTCCGTGACAAACGAAAATATATACGCAATTGTAACAACTTTGGGATATCACAGACCACTTTGCTACCGGCGGCGGGCGTTACATTCCCCGACTTGTTTAAAAATATAAGTAGTAATAATAACATAAAATGTTGTAAAAATAATGAAAACAAACCTAAAATTAATTTTGCTATGCTCAATGATTGTCTTTCGAAAGAAACTTGGGCTGAAGTATACAATTCTGATTGTCAATCTGTTGCCTTTCAAATATTTATAAAAATAATATCTTTTTATATTGAAACTTGTAGTTATGGCACCAGGAAATCGAAACTTAACAAAATAAAGCCCTGGATGACGGATACTCTATGTAGCAAAATAAATGAAAAAAATATCTTCTACAGGCAAAATAAGCATAGGTTTGATATTATATCTGTTAAATTACACTATAATAAATTGAGAAAAAAATATTCTTGATCAAACAAATTCCGAAAAACAAAATTTTTATAAACGTCAGTTTGAACATAATAAATTCAACCCTAAACGGCAATGGCAATTAGTGAATGATATCTTGGGTAAATGTGATAACGTGAACCATATACAAAGCTTACGGCTTAACAATAGCTTGACCATTACTGATAACTTACAAATATGTAATGGTTTTAATACTTTCTTTAAAGGTGTTGCTGAACAGCATAAACAAGGTTTTCAAACCTCCACAGTATTAGGAGAAGAGTCTTATCTTGATACTCAAACAACTTCCTCATTCTTTCTGGGTGTGATTTCCGAAACAGACATAGCGAAAGTTGTGTCGAATTTCAAACCGAAATCTTCAAGTGGGCCTGATGGAATTTATAGCATCATCTTGAAAAGAATTTATTCTTATATAAATGGTCCCTTGACATTTTTAATCAATGGAAGCTTTGAATCAGGAATTTTTCCTGAGTGCCTTAAAACATCAACAATAATACCTATCCACAAAAAAGGTGAAAAGAGTGACCCTAACAACTACCGACCTATATCCCTACTCTCTGTGTTTTCAAAAGTCTTTGAAAAAATTATTTCTTTTCGAATGCTTAAATTTATTGATAAATATAAGCTTCTTAGCAATTTTCAATTTGGTTTTAGGAAAGGAAAGTCAACAGAAGAAACAATAATAACATTTTTAGAAAATATCTGTATGGCATTAGACAAAAACCAAGTGTTAGCTGGTATGTTTCTTGACTTAACTAAAGCTTTTGATCTGGTAAGTCATAAAATTCTGTTGAAGAAACTATATAGATTTGGTTTTCGCAATAATATCTTTAATTGGTTGTCTTCTTACCTTTCAAACAGAAAACAATGTGTCTTAGCAAATGATATGTTGAGTGAAGAATTACCTTGCTCTGAAGCTGGTGTTCCCCAAGGATCAGTCCTTGGACCTCTACTCTTTCTGGTGTATGTGAATTCCATTTTTAATTTACCACTTAGTGGGAAAATTGTTGCTTTTGCGGACGACCTGGCTCTTGCCTATGCTGGAACTGACATAGTCAACCTTAAGCAGCAAATAAATATTGACCTATCCCTTTTCAACTTTTGGTTCAAATATCACAATATGGTTCTTAGTAGAAAATCTAAAGTAATGTCGTTTTCGCTATCAAAAATATATAATATGGATGGAGTAGAGTGTCACGTTCAAAGCTGTGATCGTTTAAACTGCTGTGCCGAGTGTCTTCGTATTGAACCCGTTAAGGAATTCAAATACATAGGAGCTACCCTGGATAGTTGTTTAAACTGGAAACGCCACATTGCAACTATCTTCATTAGCCTAAATAAAATATATTATCTTCGTATACTTGTACCATCAAATCTTTTACTTACCATTTACTATGATCTTGTAAATTGCCGACTTGAATATGGGATAACCTGCTGGGGAAGCGCATTTATAAGCAATTAAAATCAGTTATAACGGCTCAAAAAAAGGTGCTAAGGGTTATGCTATTCAAACCAAGATGGGAGCCTTCACTTCCATTATTCAGAAGATTAGACATTTTGCCTCTTCGATATTTATATGTTTTCAAGGTATTGCGAATTTTTGCGATGTGGACATAACAATTTACGTAGGAATGAATTTCATTCCTTACGAAACCGAACTTCAGTGGTAGTTCCTGGAGTAAGAACTGAACACTACAGACGCTTTGTTACTTCAATTGCTCCTTTTATTTATAAGAAGCTACCTTGGGATACACGCAAACAATCAGATCGTAAATCATCTTTTTTCAGCTGTCTTCGGACCTGGCTACTTGATAGAGATGAGGTGGAGACATTGTTACAAGTTTTGCGCTAGGTACCTGATTTTCTCATTACTATCTACAATCATTTTATTTTCCCAAACAAACTTCTTTGCCTCAAAAAAAAAAAAAAAACATACATTTTCTCTTCTTGCGCGGCTCTATACTAAGCTTAATAAAAATTAATACTTAATATCAACACAAATTCTTTTTTTCAATCACTTGATACTGGCACTTCTTGCCACAAAGTGTACTTTTTAGTAACATTCAAGGTTGAATATATGTATATGATTTCGTTTCCATCTTTACTTACTTTTTCACTTAAATTTTTCATAAAACACGAAAATATTGTAATATTTTGTAAATATATGTAAACTTGAAACTATTATAGTGCCTAATAAAATAATAATAAAAAAAAAAATAAAATAAAATAATAAAAATTAAAAAAAAAAATAAAAAAAACTGTAACCAATACAAAGCCCTTCAGCAAAAGCCTAGTGGTCTCATGTATACCACTCTGACCGCTGGACCCTGGGAAGTGGTGTGCGCTGATTTTGTTGGCCCCTTACCCCGCTCGATGAAAGGAAACACCACGATGCTGGTTATGGTGGTTGAAGCGGTACCTATGCTACTACCCCGTTCTTAATCAAAGCCGTACGAGAACGTATCATCACTTGTTTCGGTGTACCGAAAACGTTCCTATCGGATAATGGAACGCAGTTCACCAGCAACCAGTTCAAGGAGTTTCTAGATGATTTGATGATTTTGGCATGCATGTATATTGTATACACCACAGGAGAACCCAACAGAAAGGGTGAACCGGGTTCTTAAAACTATGATCGCCCAATATGTCGAGGGAAACCAACGGACCTGGGATGAACATTTTCCCGAGTTAATGCTCGCAATTAATAGCAGCTGTCACGACTCAACCGGATATTTCTCTGCAATGCTTAATTATGGGCGAGAGATTAGAACACCGTCGAGTTTCAAACAAAGTGCCCCTTCGGAAAATGAAAACCTTACTACCAGGATGGAGCGTATTCCAGCGCTACACGAGATAGTACAGGTCAACCTGATAAAGGCAAGATAAGTCCCATAGAAATCTAATATCGAAGAACAAGTGAATAGAAATGTACGAGTCCTATCATCAGGAGTAAACTATTTCACAGAGAAATTAGCATCTCGATATGACGGCCCATATGAAGTGTTAAAATTAATTTCACTGGTTATAGTTCTCCTTAAGAAGAAAGGAGAAAACAAGCAAAGCCAGCAACTCCCAGCCCATGTCAAAGACCTAAAAGGCTACGGGGCAAATATGTTACCAGTCAAAACTTCGACCCTATTCGACATCATTTCCTAGCCCTTCATCAGTACAGAAATGGAAAAACAGAGGGTGCAACGAGACCTAGCGCTCGACGCGTATAAAAACGAAAGGCCGACGACGCTGCGACAAGTCTACAACCCCCAGCCATCAAAGTAATAGTCAGCGATAGGCCTTTACAATTACATGAGTGCCTAAGAGCGATTTAGCCATAGACCAATACCAGGACCGACCCTGGACGAGCCGCCAAGCCATTAAATGCTCCGCAATTCACGAAGGGACAGCGAGGATGGATATCCCGTCCAAAAGCATGATAAACCGAACCAACAACATGGCAACCCAGTCCATCAACTTGACACCAGCCACCGCGCCCATTCCAGACGACCCCTTTGAAGGAATCCATTTACAGGGGAGAAACCACCAACGAAGGTTTGAGATCCGTCGGCCATGGGGCACAATTGGGGTTTTTATGAACCAAAAGACCATCATCATCCGCGAAGCCAAGTAAACTTAAGCTTGAGTAAAATGAATATATTTTTTTTTAATATATATTTTTAAGTTGTTGTGTAGAAAATTCTCCACGATATTCCCCTTTTCTTTTAGAGTCGCTGGGCTGTTTGCAACATAGCGTGCTGTGCGGTAACAATTATCCCCTTACTCCTACCTGACCGATATTCCCCCTCACTTCTCAAGTGCTGCTGGGCTGTTGACCGATATTCCCCCTCCCTCCTCAAGTGTTGCTGGGCTCTTGACCGATATTCCTTCTCACTCCTCAAGTGTTGCTGGGCTGTTCACTGATATTCCCCCTCACTCATCAAGTGTTGCTGGGCTCTTGACCGATATTCCCCTTCACTCCTCAAGTGTTGCTGGGCTTTTTAGTATTGCTATTATTGTATTTAGTATTAAGTTATTATAAGTTATTATATCAGAACTGTTAAGTTAAGTTATCGGAAGAATACAAATTGAAAAGGAATAAAATATCTTTTATTTGACAAGAGTGGTTCCGTTGTTTCCCCTAAACTCGAGTTTTCCTTGTTTTCCCGAGACGATTCTGGAATCCGGCGAGCTTACCTCAGCCTTAGACAAAGAAGCATCACAATATATAAAATGAAAAATTTGCGCAAATTTTTCATTGCCTTAGACAAAGAAGCATCACAATACGTATATATAAAAATTTTTCATTTTATATAGTTTTTCGGGATTTCGATTTCTGGATTTTGGATTTTTAGGTTTGGATTTTCGGGATTTTGACCCCAACCCTGCAACTTACACTTTACATAACTAGTGGATGAAAATTGCAATTGCAAAAAGTTATTTTTTATTTAGTAATTATACCTATAATAGGAAAAAGTGTATCTCGACCGTTTATATTTTGTAGTTATTGACTAAAAAGTTCGGTTAAAATTTGAACATTTAACCCTATTTTTGAATGTAGCTTGCCAATGGACCTTACGATTCCAACTTGGCGGCAACCCATATTTCGTGATTTTACTTTTTTTATTTCAATTAGATAATATAAGTTTTTAGTTTTTTTTTTTAATTTTTACACAGGCTATTGGAAGCCAACACTTTTGTAAATGAAATAAAAATAAATAGGTGCCTACCATCTTCAATATAATTTCTGACTTTACTTAAAATTGCAATATTGCAAAAAAAAATTTGTATCCTAAATCTCAGATTCAAACTAATTTTATATTCGTTTGGATCAGGTATGCAGGTAACTATTTTTTATGGGGAGGGTAGTAAAAGGAAATTAATCCATTAAAGATTATACTATACTATATAAATACTTATAAGATTAAATAATAATACTTAATATCTACACAAGCTTTAATTTTTATGATACATTGGGTATAAGAAACCTTTCTGCATTTTTAAGTACCTGATGCAAACCAATACAAAACCTGAGGTGATATGAAAAGCTATTTTGTAATATACTACCTATGTTGTGTTTTTTTAAATAAAATAAGAGTTATCCCAAAATTTATTTAAAGTTAGTTAGTACTTGAACTTTTGATTCATTTAAGAAAAGTTGTCATCCAGGAAGCACTTTGCCTGTTAATCTGTGATATTTGAAATTTAAAAACAAAATTAAAGATTTTAATTTAAAAAAACCAAAAGGATAAACTTAATACGAAATATGGGCCGCAGCCGAGTTCAAAGAAAACCAATTTCCAAACTACATAGAAAAAGGGTTTATTCTTCAAATTACAACAAAACGTAAGTTTTGCTATCAACAGCTACTAAAAATAAAAATTCAAGTATACACATTCTCAAATAATATTAAAATAAACATTTTTGTACTTTCCTTTTCTTCAATTCAAACATATAGGTGGCAGATAGAATAGATAGGCAGAAGTTTTTGAAATTGTAAACAATTTCACATTATTTAAAAGTGCTGCCCCATTTTTAGCAGGTAAGTTTTATTTCATTGTGCTTAAAACATTTTTATCGAATGGATTTGTGTTCGGGAATCTGGATGGGTCGAGGATTGACAAAAAGAAGCCTATTGCTTATCAAGTCAGAGCACTTGTCAAAAATCTTACAAGATTCAGAACTAGGTCTTCAATTGGAATTTGAAGACGAATTAAATAAGTGGAAAGCAAAAGAAGTAAGTAGTATACTAACCCTATTTTCTTTACATGTATAAAGGTTAGGTGCATGCAGTGGCGGACTAAGGGGGGGCAGTGGGGGCGGTCCGCCCCGGGTGGCAGACTAATAGAGGGTGCCATCAGTAAAAGCAAAATAACTATTTTGCATATCAGACACAGTCCCACAGAAATAGAAAATAGAACAGCGACCGACGCGACGGGTTGTTCTCTCTTTTTGCCTATAAGCTGAAAATCTCTTAAGGTGCATTTTACTTTAAGGAGGTATGTCACTGCGCATTTTAAATGGGAATAGTTCATCCCAAGGGTAAAATAAAATGCACTCCCAGCGATGGCAACTGACACGAATTTACCACAAAATGCACAGGCAGAGTTGTATTGGTACATGTGTTCACGGACACGAAAAAATAATTTGTTGGTGTTTCAGGCAAGGCAAAATATTTTGGGTTTTGAAAACCTTTTTATATACGGAGCAATAAAAAAAATGCTGAATCAGCAACTAAAATTCATAAGAATTCAAAAATGTGAAAAAACCAAACATTTCTCAATAATCTATTAATGCGGTTTTCCCACATTTATAAACAAAACACCCCTTTTTAATAAAATCTGTATTAAAACCCCAATTTTTATGACCTTAGCGTGTTGAATATTGTTCAGGTAAAAAACTTAAGTAAAAAACCCAAAGAATGATTCACAAAATCAACCCCCAGGTATGAAAGAAGCCACTTGACACTTGAGCAGGCTGGACTCAAACTTTTGGCCTGCAGTGTACCTACTTAGTCGTTGATGCTTAAAGTAATTATTAGTGTAAATTAAACATAAGGATATTCCTTTTTAAATAAAAAGATCATTTGCTGGTGAAATTTCAAGCTTGAAGGTTGTTATATATTGTTATATACTAGCTTTATATTTTTATTAACGTAGATAAATAGATTAAAATATGAAGCGAACCAAAATAAGTGGGTTTCAGCAGCGAAAAATCAAGAAGGCAAAAGATTTGTCAACTAAAGCGTGTTCAGGAGACATCTATAAGTATATGACACCAGCAGCTTCTACATCTAGTGCAGAAATTGAACCCTCAAGTTCATTAGAAAAGCCTACCCCGTCAAGTTCATTAGAAGAAGTCGAATTACATACCACTGATGCAAATGAAGAAGGTTTTAATCGGGATAAGGAGCATGATATTAGCGTTCAGGAAAAAGAAGATTTTGGTGAGTTGGAAAAGCAAACGACAAGCAAAGAGTGTTCTTTTTATACTGATATTGCAAATTGGCCGATTCCGCTGTCTGACGATTTGAGAGTTGATTTAGTGAAAAAGGGTAGTACTCATTTTCAAAATAAAGATGGTCCTTTTAATACAACAGAAGTTCAAAGGTCAGGCGATAAAACCAAGGGGACGAGTAGGTATCTTAATACGGGCTGGTTTTACAGTACCCTCCCAAATGGTGAAAGTGTATTGCGGAAATGGATGGTATACTCCAAGCTAACAAACAGTTTGTTTTGTTTTTGTTGTCGGTTAATTGCTTGCAATGAATCACAATATTTCGTCACTGTGTTCAATTTGTGGTGGAAGCTTAATCCTAAGGTATTCGAGCACGAGGCATCTGATCGCCACCTAACTGCATTAGAAAATTGGAAAACTTTAAAAATGGGCTTAAAGATGCAAAACACAATCGACAACAATTTGCAAATGTCAATGGGTGCAGAAAAAAAGAAATGGCGCGATATTCTAACACGGCTTTTGGACGTTGTTTTGTTTCTTGCTCGTCAAAACCTTTCTTTTCGAGGCCACAGAGAGGACTTGTCATCAGAAAATAGAGGCAATTTCTTGGAATTGGTGAAACTTATATCCAAATATGACCCAGTTTTAAAGGAGCATTTGTTGAGAATCGAGCATTCAATAGGTGATAAGACACGAGTCGACTCGTATTTGTCCAAGAATATTCAAAATGAATTTATAAGCCTTTTGGGTAAAGAAGTGAGGACAAAAATTGTGAAAGACATCCACCAGGCGAAGTACTTTGGCATTATATTCGACAGCACACCCGATGAATCACATATCGACCAAATGAGCGAGGTCATTAGATACGTTCACATTCAGGACGGCAAAGTTGAGGTTAGGAATTCTTTTCTAGGGTTTTTTCCTACATCTGGAAAGACTGCCAAAGAACTTACTGACGATATCTTAAAGCAACTCAATGAAGATAGTCTTGACATTAATCTTTGTCGGGCTCAGGGATATGACAATGCTGCGACTATGGCGGGTATTCATGGAGGAGTTCAAAAATTAATTCGGCAAATTAATCCAAAAGCTTTGTTTACGCCATGTGCAAACCATTCTTTAAACCTTTATGGAGTTCACTCTTTGGGAAGCACTCCTTCAAGCACAACGTTTTTTGGGACAGTGGAAAGACTTTACACATGTTTCTCAGCATCTACGCATCGTTGGGATATTCTCATAAAAAATGTAGGTGTGTCAGTCAAGCGACTTGTAGACACTAGATGGAGCGCTCATCACGAGGCTGTTAAGCCATTGAAGGAAAATTTTGTCAAGATAGTTTCAACTCTTGAACTCCTTTGTGATCCTGAAAAGGAAAATTTAGATACAAGAGGTGCTGCAATTATACTCTTATCTGCTGTATGCGACTTTACGTTTTTATGTTATCTTTCATTCTGGTTCGATATTTTGGAAGAAGTTGATTCAGCACAGAAATACTTGCAAAAATCCGGGCTCATTCTAGAAAAAGGTGTAATAAAACTTAAGGCACTAGCGAGTTTTCTTCGTGAACACCGTGATGAATCCATGAAAAAGGCCGTAATATACGCAAGAGAACAATGTACCGAGCTAGAAATTTCAATTGAAAGGCGGGGAAGAAGAAAAAAGAAGAAAATTATGCCAGGCGAAAAGGCTCAAGATGCTGGTTTGACGTTGGAAGAGGAAACACGAAGAGCCATGTTTGAGTGTCAGGATACATTTTATACTGAACTTGTGCATCGATCTAAGGCCGTGTAAGATATTGTGTCAGTTTTCTCAGCTCTTCAACCGAAAATATTGCTGTATGGAACGGAAGAAGAACTGCGGGCTGCGGTTCCAATGCTTACCTCGACATTTACAGAACTTACAGACAACAGTATCATATTGGAAATCCAGCGAATTCGGCGCGGCGTCACATGGTAGCTTCAAAGATAAATTTAAAAGATGCAGAAATTTGGACAGCCTTTGAATTTTTAAGCTTCATAGTTAAGTGGGATTTTTCAGACTCTTTACCGAGTCTGTCGTTGGCGATGAGAATCTATTTAACAATTTGCGTCTCACTGGCATCGTGTGAACGAAGCTTTTCCAAATTAAAATTAATAAAGACTTATCTAAGATCAATGATGAGCCAAAATAGGTTGACTAATTTGGCTATACTTTCAATCGAAACGGAGCACACAAAAAATATAGATTTTAATGATATAATCGAAACATTCAGTACAATAAAAGCTCGTAAGCACCTTTAAATAAAATCTTTGTTCGCGCTTTTTTCTTAAATTTTTCAAGCTTGCTTTACCGCCCCGGGTGTCACTGCCTTTTAGTCCGCCACTGGGTGCATGCAATCTTAAAGTTAAATTATTTTCATGTTTAGTTTGCGCAGTGCAGCACGGTTTCAAGCGAAATCAGCACCAAAAATTGGATTGACTGTTTGTCACAAGAGGCCACTGCAACACTTAAATCTCTTGAGAAATATTTGAAAGAACCAGAATATTTAATATTTGATATAAATGTGTTTATTAACAGAAAGTTTAACGAAGACAGAGAACATAAATTAGAAAATTAATAATAGCTTTTATCAAAGCTATACTGATTAAACATAGTGAAAGTATTTGAATAACAAGTGAATATTTACATTATATTATTTTAACACCCCCACTTAATAAAATATTTATATAATTTTTATTAATTTAAATAATATTGATACCCATTTCTTGAGTACAAAATATATGTTTATTTTTTGGAACTGACTTTGTTAAGTTGTCAGCTACCATCTTTTCAGTTGATATATAGTTTACCACTATAGTGCCATCATTGATTCGATCTCTTATAAAATGATGACGTACATCAATGTGCTTTGATCTTGCCTTGTAAGCATCTGTTTCTGTGAGTTTGATAGCATTTTGGTTGTCGCATTTAACTTCAATCGGTTCTTTTACTTGTTCAAGTTCTTCTTTAAACTGTTTTAACCAGATTGCTTCTTGTACTGCTGAAGATAAAGCCATGTACTCGGCTTCGGTGCTGGATAGTGCAACTGTTGGTTGTCGTCTACTGTTCCAAGAAATTGCACCATTGCACATCTTGAATAAGTAACCAGTGCAAGAAAGACGTTTGTCAATATCAGATGCCCAATCCGCATCAGAGAAACCACATAGATCGTCAGTACCTGAGAATTTAATTTTGTAATTAGTTGTACCTCTAAGGTAGCGGAAAATCCGCTTGACAGCATTCCAGTGAGCGTTTCCATAGCCATTATTAAATCGACTGACATCATTCACAGCAAAGGCAATGTCTGGCCTTGTGCTCTGCGCCAGATATAGTAAGCTTCCAACTGCTTCCTGATATGGAATTCCTGTCAAATGTTTGTCATCTTCGTTTATCATGTCTATTGATAACTTCTGATTTGGATCACTAGGTGTCGAGGCAGGTTTACAATTTTCCATGCCAAATCTGGCTAAAATCTCTTTGGTGTATTTGGATTGGTCAATACTTATTATTTTATCATTTTCTTGGTATGAAATATTAAATCCAATGCAACTTTTAGCTTTGCCCAGGTCCTTCATTTTGAACGCATTTGTGAGAAATGGTTTTAACTGGTCTCGCATTTTGCTTTTCTTCCAAAATATTAGCAAGTCGTCAACATGGACACCAACGATGAGATCTTTTTGTTGGCTGAAATATACACATGCATCAACTTTTGATTGGATGAGACCAAAGTTCTTCAGAGCAGCATCTAGTTTCATGTTCCATTGACGGCTTGAGACCATAAATCGATTTCTTCAATTTGCAGACACGACCACTTCCATCATCGCATCCCTCGGGTTGTTCCATAAAGATATCTTCAGACAGATCTCCTTGTAGGAATGCCGTGATAGCATCCATTTGGTCTATCTTCATATTCTTCTTGACGGCTAACGCAACCAAATATCGCACTGAAGTGTATCGAACAACAGGTGAGTAGGTCTCGTTATAATCAATGCCATACTTCTGAGAACATCCTTTCGCTACTAATCTTGCCTTATGCCGAATTATCTTACCATCGTTGTCCAATTAAGTCTTGAAAACCCATTTAGACTTAATAGGCTTTCGACCAGATGGTAGATCGATGAGCTCCCAGGTTTCATTTTCGGCCATTGATTCAAGTTCGTTTTTGATTGCAGCTTTCCATTCTTTAGAGTCTTCTCGTTTCAAAGCATCTGTGATTGTCAAAGGATCATCTAAATTATTAACGACAGTCGAGTATGTAACGTAGTCGTCGAAATTACGAGGCACTGGTGTTCTCTTTGAATGTCTCTGTGTTGGAGTTCGTTTTTCTGGAAAAGAATTTGAGTTATTTTCATTTAAATAACAGTCACTAATTGTTTCTTCAGTTTGCAGGTCGTTATTATTGGATGGATCTTCATTTGATTCTTGAAAATTTGAAGAACTCTGCTCAATTTGCTCCATTTCCCCCAGTGAATTAATAACATCATTATATAAGTCATTAGGTGATGTTAATTCATTTTCCATGAAAACTACGTCTCGGCTTGTAACAAGTTTCTTATGTTTGGGATCAAAAAATCTGTATCCCTTTGTGGTGTCGCTGTATCCCATGAAAAGCATTTTATTCGACTTAGAGTCCCATTTTCTTCTTTTTTGTTTTGGAACATGAACCATACAAGGTGTTCCAAAAATTCTCATGTGACTTAAATCAACCTTTTTATTCGTCCATATTTCTTCTGGGATCTTGTTCTGAATCACGGAACTCACGGATCTGTTTATAATATAAACAGCGGTATTCACAGCCTCAGCCCAATATGATTTGTCTAACTTGGCATCAATAATCATACACTTGGCTCTTTCAACTATGGTTCTATTTCTTCTCTCGGCGATACCATTCTGTTGAGGAGTGTAAACGTTTGTTATTTGATGAATAATGCCACAATTCTTGCATAAGTTCTCGAAATTTCGACAAATATACTCGCTTCCGTTGTCAGTTCGAATGATCTTTATTTTTCGCTCTAGTTGATTCTCAACAAGTTGTTTAAATTCTTTAAAAACTTGAAAAACTTCCGATTTTGATTTCAAGAAATAAACAAATGTCTTCCGAGAATAGTCATCAATAAAAGTCAAAAAATATCGAGCACATCCAATCGATTTATTTTCCATTGGACCGCAAAAATCCGAATGAACCAAGTCCAAGAAATTTTCTGCTCGGGAACCAATATGTTTAAAGGGTAATCGTGATTGCTTACCTTGGCAACAAACTTCACATTTTTTCAAAGCATCAACATTTTCATTAAATGATATGCCTTCAAGCGAATTGTTTTTCATTTTGCATAAGTCAACATAATTAATATGACCCATTCTTCGGTGCCATGTAATGAGATTCGAATCCTTTGCGAACATACAGGACGCAGTTGCAGTTTGAAGTTTGTAAACACCACCTGATATATTCGCTTTTACTAATAACTCTTTTTCCTTATTGAAAATCTTGCATTCATTTTTGTTGAAAGTCACTTCGTTATTATTTTCGACTATTTGAGATACTGATAGGAGATTACACATCAGGTTTGGCACAAGTAAAACATTTTTTACAATAAATTGTTTTCCATTCACTTCCATAGTTAGGTTACCAGAACCTGCTACTTCAAGCTTTTCATTATTGGCAGTTACTATCTCTTGAATGGGAGATTTTTGAATGTTCTGCAACAAATTTGTATCACAGGTCATATGTCTTGAAGCCCCACTGTCTATGTACCAGATATTTGAACTTTCGGGCACGCCACTTGATACATCAAAAGCATTCAAAGCATTTTTAGCCTCAGACCTCTTGTTCTCAAACTTCTTCTTGTAGCAATTCTTCGCAATATGGCCCTTCTTGTTACATTCATAACATTTTAAATTCGATTTCGTATTCATTTGCTTCTTATTTTTTTTATTAGCTCCAAAGAAAGCATTTTCAGATTTATTTTTCTGGTAGTCAAAATCAAGTAACTTCGCTTTGATGTCTTCGCCAGTTATCAGTTTTCCATTGCTCTCGCAGCCCATTATGAATGGTTTGAAATCATCAGTCAAGCCAGCAAGCATTATAGCTCCGATCCATTCTTCTGGTATAGGAAACTTAATGCTACCTAATTTGTTTGATGTAGCTATTATATCGTTCACGTATTCGGTCATGCTTTGTATATGAAAACTATAGTACTCTCATGGTGGATGTCGAATGGGGCGACATCTAATGTATGCCGGCAACCCTTACTCTTTTTTTTTTTGCGGAGAGCTTATGTAGGTTTTAAATGATATTTATTGATATTTTTTGGATGCAATTATACAAAAAATAGTCTCCTCTTGCTCCTACCACCAATTTTCGACGCTTAAAGACTCACCAAATCGAATTTTGCACCTCACATTTTGCAGCGCCACCACCAGGATCGGGGCAACCCTAAAAAAAATCGCCATGAGAGTACTATAGTTTTCATATACAAAGGGTCATGTAATCACAATTTTCCAGACGAATAGATATAAGCTTTCGGAGTAGAGCAACTTTTCTTGAAAGACCATTGTCTTCATACATCGATACAAGTTTTTTCCATATTGAAGAAGCAGTTTCGTTTTGAATATGAACATATAATGATTCGTTAATGCTCAAAATAGTCTTCGCTTTTGCTTTTCTTAGCTTTCCTGCATTATTATTTTTTTATTATTATTAAAAAAATGTTTTATTTTTCAAAAAGATTTTTACAATGTTTGACTTACATACATTATGAGACATGGCCGAGTGCCGTCTGTCTGAGTGGTAACATTTATTTTTAAATATATAAATTAAGATTTTAGATACATTATTTGTACATTTAAACATTAAGTTGAGTCAAACAGGGCACCACAATTAACAGGGATGGGATTTACTCCATCCAGGACGATGGGGGTTTTGTATGCATGCACAGAACGCCCGAGCGCCCCTGTTCGCTCGTTGCTGAAGTTAATTGTAGAACCTGCTGAAACAACTCAATTTTTAAGATTTGCATTGAATAATTATTACAACATTAAAGATGAATGAAATGGTAGTTAATTTATTGTGGACTAGGAAACAAAATAAATAGATAGGTAGGTAACATAAAATTAATATAATTCGACCTAAAACGACTCTCTTATTACATTTGATCTGTACGAAATTGCTTCATTGCAAAACCCAAAAAGCCTTTTCCAGCATTGACCATTTAGTATCAGCCTTATTTCTTCCTCTTCAAGAGTAGATTTATTCCAGTAAACTCTTCTGATTTCTTGGAGTATAGGACATCTTCCTAGAAAGTGGCTGACGTCTTCACGCTCTCTTAAGTTGCACAAACTGCAAAGTTCCTCCAGATCAGCTCTATGTGGGCGGTAATTGAGACCAAGCAATTCCCCTCTTACTTTAAAAATGATGGCTATTTCATGTACTTTGAGTGCACTGCTAAAATAGTTTTTCTCGCAAAGGTTGTGGTTTAACGTTCCATACATGATTCTAGCTGAGGAGTTCTGTGCCATTTCTATAAAATCTTGCCTTTTTTATCATCTATTTTCTGCATCAGTTGGTAAAGTTGGGACTTCCAAGAATTTATGTTTCCAAGGTCAAGAGATAACTCGATTCCACACTGCCTGGCTAAATAATGCCATTCTGCAAACCAATTGGCGTTGTTCCTTATTACTTCGATAGCAATTCTTTTTGGGAGGCGATTATCTTCTATTTGTATAACTCGTATCAGATAATCAACTTGTAGCTTGAGCGTGGTCATGAAAAGCTCTGACAGGCCAGTCTCTAAATTTATCATGTAGTTTGGTACTGTGCTAGGTACTTTAAACATTTTCTTAACGAAATACCTCAATAAGGATTCTACCTCCTCATATTTCTTACAGCCCCAACTCTGTGCACCATAAAACATAATAGCTCTAGCTGTTCCCTCGAAAACTTTGTATTTTGCTTGATGAGCTATACAATTGTTGCTAAAAACTCGTTTCCAGTTAACTGCTATAGCTGCTTTAGCTTTTTCTAATTTACAAGTTAAGTGTTTTTTCATGTTAAGATTATGCGTAAGTGTGATGCCGAGGTAAGTATAATCTTTTACAATTTCCAATGGTTGTGACTTAAACTTCCATTTCTCATTTCGGGCTGGTTGACCTGAGCCATTTTTAAAGATTAATACTTTTGATTTTTGAGCATTTAATTCTAACATCCAGTGTGAACAATATTTTTCTAATTTATTAATCATCAGCTGCAAAGACTCCGGAGATTCTGCCAAAAATACAGCGTCATCAGCGAACAACAGTCCCTTTAAATTTTCCTCCATTAATGGCACACCACATGGTAGGTTATCAGTTATATCATTAATAAAACAGTTGAATAGGATGGGGCTCAGATTACATCCTTGGCGTAAGCCAAGTTCTACTTTGTAGCTTTCGGATTGATTTTTTCCATCATATATTGCAGACACTGTATCGTCATATAGAAATCTTAGAGACTGTACAAATTTGTGTGAAACTCCAAGATTATAGAGTTTGTGGAAGAGTAATTTTTTGTTAATTGAGTCAAATGCTGCTTTGAAATCTACAAAAAAGGCATAAGTAGTTTTCTTTTTACTCAGACGCAACTGAACCAGATTGGATAAAGTAAATATATTATCTACCGTTGAGTATCCTGTTCTAAAACCAGATTGATATTCACTTATTTTATTATTTGCTTCCAACCAATTACTCAATCTATTCGAAAGGATCTTGGCGTAGATTTTCATTGCAGTATTCAAGAGCGTTATGCCCCTATAGTTTGCGGGATCTTTTGGATCCCCTTTTTTAAAGAAAGTTATTGTTAGTCCCTCTTTAAAGTAATCAGGTACTGTGCCAAAGTTATATATCACGTTAAGTGCATCTTTTAGAGCCCTTTTGAAGTTTTCCGGTGCATTTTTATAAAATTCAGTAGGGATTCGGTTGCTTCCAGGTGCTTTGTTGGTTTTCATGTGAAAAAGTGCCATATTGATTTCTTCTGTAGAGAATTCTTGGTCCAACTCTGGAACATAGTTCAGCGGTGCAGCGTACGAGATTTGGCATTCGCTATCTCTCAATTTTGATATATTCTCAAAGTAGGGTTTCAGACAATCCAGAGGTAGATTAGTTTTAATTGTGTTTTCATTTCCGTTAATTTTTTTTGTTAATTTCCAGAACTCAGCAGAGTTCACTGTCCCAATCTTGTTGCTAATCCCTCAAAGAATGTCTTCTTTTTATTTTTACAAAGCAATTTGAACTCCTTATTTTTTAGGAGATATTCTCTTTTATAATAGTCGCAGCTATGTTTTCTGAATAGATTGAGCCATGCCATAGTTCTTTTCCGTAAACTCTCACATTCAAAATCAAACCATTCTTCCTTTCTGGTGAACGGTCTTTGATGTTGGTTTCTAATAGAATCTTCAGTTTTTAATATAAGTTTTTCCAAGTCCCCCAACGGAGTGAAACCAGCCATCGAGCTTCTTTGTTTTTGTTGTAACATTGTGCTTAAGGTTCGTTGGTAGTTTTCAACATATATGTTTTTCCATTTCAACCGATTTGGAACTTCAGCTGATTTGAATGTAATTCTCTCACTGCGGTTCCCTTCAATCCAGATTGTACATTCAATCGGAAGATGGTCCGAGTAGATGGATGGTGTTACTGCAAAATCTGAAAGGATGGTGAGCCAGTCACCACCGGCCAGACAATAGTCCACTACCGAGCTGCATTGCCCCCCCACAAAAGTAAATTCTCCTTCCCGGTCTCCTTTTGCGCATCCGTTCATGAAGGTAAGGCCGAATTCGTTACATAAAGACACAATTTTTTTCCCTTGGATGTTAATATTTGAATCTTTAGATCGTCTCTGTTCTAGATTAAATTTGAATTCACTTTCTATGCTGCTAGTTCTCGCATTTAGGTCTCCCAGAATAAGTATATTTTGAAACGAATTTTGAAGGAGTAAATTATGGAGTTTTTCGAAATCTATCTGCCAGTTGGTACAGTTTATGTATTGCGGTATGATGTGATATTTTTTGTTCAAAAGCAGTTCAATAATAAACATTCCTTCAAAATCTACTATTTTACATTTGTTTTTAAGAATCGTTTCCCTAAAACCCAACATGCAGCCTTCTTTTGCTCTACCTCTCAGATTATTTCTATGGGCCGATATCCACGAAACCTTAAAGCCAGGAAAGCGTTTTTCAAAAATTGATACATTGTTTTGTTGTAATGAATTACTGATAATATGAGTTTCATATAAGCAAAAAATATCATAAGTGTTAATAAAGTTAAAAAAATTTGTATAAAATAATTTATTTCCTAGTCCATTTATGTTATAAGATAATATTTTTATAAAAGATAAACTATTTGGCCCACGACAGACTGCCATACCCTATAGTTGATTATTTTGATTATTTGTGAACACATCCTTTCTTTGAGATAATTTGGAACTGCAGCCAACTTCATTTTCGATTGCTGGTAGAAGTGTGTTGTCAAGATCTGTCATTGTATCCACATGAGTTTTTGATGAGCTGTTTGGAAAAATATTCAGCCAAGTATATAGCCACAGGTGTTTTTATGCTTGAGTCCTTCTTCCATCAACCAGGAGAATTCAACATCGTTCACGTATAGCCGATCATCACAAAGATAAATCTTTGCAGTGTGACTCTTGGTTTTTACGGTTCGTCTCACTTTCAGAAGGAAGGCTCGTCTTTGCCTGACCGGTATTGGATAGTCTTTTTGGATCGATACTCCAGTGTTTCGCAGCTTATTGGAGTTTTTGAGTACGATGTGAACTTTGTCTTTGCTATCCAACTTTACCAAAAAGTTTTCTTTCCCTAGATCATACACCTGCCCTACTTGCACTGGGACTTGTCCATCTGTCAGGTTGCTACAAAAATTGGCTACTTGCTGTTTTGGGTTCAAAGTTTTATTTGTTTCCATTTTAATAAATAAGTTATTCTCCGTGTTTTGTTTTTGCATTATTTCAATTTGTTTTTCAAGAAACTCGCATTTTTGTTTGAGCCCAGATACGCTTCGTTTTAGTTCGGCATTTTCTGTTTTGAGAGTTCCCAGATCTACTCGGATCTCATTGATATCGCTTTTTTTAGCCAGGTTAGACTGCTTTCTGTCGAAGATGTTTTCCAGATCGGATAAAGTAAGCTCCGCCAGTTTGGTGCCAGACGACTTCTTTATTTCTTGGGTCATTTCTGGCGAGGTTTCTTTTAAATTTCTTTTGTTCGTTTTGACGGGGGAGATAGCGTTCATTTGAACAAAGGCGAGCAATCGATAGATAAAAATTAAGGTGAAAATTTGCTTGTCACTTACTTTTATTATTTAAATTGGATAAAGAATCCTTTAACTATTCGTTTTATAACTTGAATACAATCAAAAAATTAATGTTTAAAATGAAAAAATTGAGATTTAAAATATTGTAATTTATAGCTTTAAAAAATATACGTTTTGACACTTTCGCACCAGTGTTGCCACTCTCTTTCCTGCATTATCTTCGGTGACTGGATCCGTTATGCAATCTTGAAGATCGTTCAATTCTAGAATGTTCTGGACAGCAAATTTCCATGTATGAAAATTCTCGCTTCCACGCAATTTTTCGACGCCAATTCCAAGTTCATTGGTAGCCATATTACAACGAATGTAATTGAAAATAAATAAAATTGCAAATTAAAATTTTCTGAACTTCTTCAATAACTTTTCTTACTGATGCACGTTTATACCCAATTTTTCTGATTAAATCTCGTCTGGGCCCATAACCTCTTGAGAAATATTTGAAAGAACCAGAATATTTAATATTTGATATAAATGTGTTTATTAACAGAAAGTTTAACGAAGACAGAGAACTAAAATTAGAAAATTAATAATAGCTTTTATCAAAGCTATACTGATTAAACATAGTGAAAGTATTTAAATAACAAGTGAATATTTACATTATATTATTTTAACAAAATCCACAACGAGCTCCCTCCTATCTAATTCCTCCACGGATTTATTGGTTGGTTAACAGAAAATATTTATTTTGATTTTAATAACTTTTTTTTTACTAGCCAATAAAAGATATTCTTGCACTGTCCTTAACAGGAAGAAATATCTTGGAAAGTTACAGTGCTAATAAGGTTCTAAATCAGCGACAGCAAAAGCAAATTGTGCAGCTCATTGTGGAATTTTATAAAACAAAATTCTAAAAGCTTCACACACACGAACTAAACACAATCGCAAAAGACATCGGAGCAACATTCCATAGGGAAGAAAAGGTGAGAATACATTTTTACTTTTCAACAAACTTGAAAAATTACAATGATAATTTTTGTTCAGGGAACTTACTTTGTACCGGCACACGGAAAATATTCCCATCCCAGCGGAATTTTGTAGAACGGCTACCATAATTCCAATAATAATTCCACAAACGTTCAAATCATTCTTTCACTTTAAGCGACATTTAAAAAATATACATAAAACCGTTATTTTATCAGATAAAGATGAATTTTAAACAAACGAAATTATTAATAAGCCTTTAAAAAATAAAGAAATATCAAATGTAACAGAAAATCAAAATGATAACAATAATGAAATTCCAATCGAAGAACATGTATTAAAAAGCAATATTAATTTTTCTGTGAATAAATTAGATTTAATCGATTGTAAACATAATGTTGAAGACATAATGTTGTAGGTTTTTGAGTGATTTATATGCTAGACCTAATCTTTCCAGAAAAGAGGTATCTGAAATACAAGAAAAAACTCGATCTTTAATTTCATCAGTAGTAACCAACTTAACAGATTTTCTTGTTCCTAAAAATAACTTCCAAGTTCGCACCGAGATCTTGGCAGCATTTCAAAATCCTTTTTCTGATTTTGGCACAGATAGAAATAGTAGAAATATATATAAATCGCTCTCAACAAAGGCTTGCCTGTCATTTTTAAACTTTTTATTAAATGAAAATGGATTTCAAACAGAAAATATTTTGGCACGAGTACGATAACTTGGGCGCCGAAAATTGATAACGGTTTTTTGTAGAGGGGTCCAAAACAAGCATTTTTACTATAGGAGGGGGGGTCTATCTTGCCCCGTTTGGGCGGGAGGGGCAATTTTATGAAAAAAGTACTAAAAGTGGAAAAAAAATCATTAAAAAATAACGGTAATACTTATAGTTAAGTTTAATATTGGTTTTTATAGCCAGTATTTTGTACTATAAGCCACTTTTTGACTCAATCAAAAATTATACACAGTTTTCGAAAAAATGAGTTTCAAACACAAAATTCGGGAAAAAAACACAAAAAAAAAGTTTGAAGTGTAATTTCTAAAAACTGTAAGATTTCACATACATTTTTCTTATAGAATTCGGTGCTCTTATTAATTCCTTATAAAAAACTGAAAACCAGATTATTTTATGTCTTCTAGTTTTCGAGAAAATTGAAAATTACTAATTACTTTTTTGTGAGATTTTTATTTTTATATAAGATTTCTTGTCCATGTAGGCTTTTTTACATGAAAACAATGATTGCACCCAGCATTACGGCGTATAAACAGTTGAGGTATGTATGGGGGGGGCATGCTGCCCCCCTGCAACCCCCCTGCTTGGCCTCACTATAGGATTTGGGGTATGTGCAAGGTTAGATGTATGCAAAATTTGATATGTAAACAGTAGTAAAGTATAAACAATTGAGCTATGTATGAGAGGCATGCAGTCAAAAAGCTAAAATCTCATAAAAAAGTAATCAATAATTTTCAATTTTCTCGAAAACTAGAAGACATAAAATAATCTAGTTTTCAGTTTTTGATAAGGAATCAATAAGAGCACCGAATTCTAAAAAAAAAATTGTATTAAATCTTATGGTTTTGAGAAATTACACTTCAAACTTCTTTTTTTGTGTTTTTTTTTCCCCGAATTTTGTGTTTGAAACTCAATTTTTCGAAAACTGTGCATAAATTTTGCCTGATTTAAAAAGTGGCTTATAGTACTAAATACTGGCTGTAAAAAACAGTATTAAACTTAACTGTAAATATTACCGTTATTTTTTAATGATTTTTGTTTTACTTTTAGTACACTTTTCATAAAATTGCCCCTCCCGCCCAAACGGGGCAAGATGGACCCCCCCCTCCCATAGTAAAAAATGCTTGTTTTGGACCCCTCTACAAAAAACCGTTATCAATTTTCGGCGCCCAAGTTATCGTATCGTATCATTTGAAAATTTTGAAACCTCACCATTTTTTCGAGTTTTAAGTGATGTAGCAAACTTGAACATTAAGAAAATCACATCTAGTAAATCGCTTGTGTATAAAGGCACTCGATACAAGGAAACAAATAACTTATGTATAATTAAAAATAATGAAAATCGTTTTTTTGAGATTCTTCACATAGTTCTTGATGAGAATAAAAAAATATATTTAATATGCTGTGAATATAAAATATTGTATTTTAGTCATCATTATTGTTGTTTTGTTGTGGATCTGTCGAAAATTGTTGAAGAATATATAATTTTACCTATTAGTAAATTCACCAGTCCACCTATCCACCTAAACACATTACCTGACGGTACAAAAGTTTTTAGAAATAAGTTTATTTAATATTATATAGGTATGTATATATGTTATTTATGTTTTGTTTACATCCTGAAATGAATAAAAAATTTATTTTAATATTTAATGCATTTTTATTTTTTCAAATTAAATACCTATACATTTCACCAAAGAGGTATCAAAATAAAAGAGAATCGCTTGTTATTTCTACAATTTCAAATGTAGATTTTACAAAAGAAAAGCTTTTTCTATCGCATAATGTTATGAAAGTTACATCTACAATTTGTAATATTTTGCAAATGAATGAGTATATTCTTTGTATATGAAAACTATAGTACTATCATGGTGGAAGTCGAATGGGGCGACATCTAATTTACCTATGCAACCCTTACTCTTTTTTTTTTGCGGAGAGCTTATGGAGGTTTTAAATGATATTTATTGATATTTTTTGGATGCAATAATCCAAAAAATAGTCTACTCTTGCCCCTACCACCAATTTTCGACGCTTAAAGACTCCCCAAATCGAATTTTACACCTCACATTTTGCAGCGCCACCACCAGGACCTCTGCAACCCTAAAAAAACTCGCCATGATAGTACTATAGTTTTCATATACAAAGGTAAATTGGACAAAATTTTGCTGTGTGTTTCACAACAAAGAGTGTAAATTTTTTTTTTTTTAAGTTGTAAAAAGAACAAATGTATTTGTGATTTTCACAATTCATTTTAATTTCTACAACTATGGCCTTGTTAAAATGAAAGCAGTGGATGTGGGGTCACTTCTGACAATTGATGCAGTAGAATTAATAGCGTTTTTGAACGTTTTTACAGCACTTTTCTTTGGGTGTGGTGGAGATATTTCATTTCAGCAGGAGACACCCCAGGGCACCCAAAATCAAACAAATGAAGAAATGATTTAAGAATTTCAAAATATGTCGGATACAGAATTATCAAAAACTAAAAGCACCAAGAGCTTAATTTGAGAAGGTGATTCTCCTGCGATTAAAAATAAAACGATTATCCAAGGATGGAGGCTGGTTGATATTGAATTTTTTTTTAATCTTTTGAAAACAATTGATCAACATTGTCTCCAGTTAGGCTGCAGTTTGAAAACTTCTTCATTGCCAAAGAAATAAGAACTGGACTGGACACCGAAATAGTTTTAAAATACGGCATGTTCAACATCGAAAAAGAGTGAATGTGAACACTGGCGCTTATTTTGAGGGACATGTAAAAAGGCTTGCTCATCCAACGGAAATTTTTGCAAAGTCTGTGTTACATGGAAAAATCAAAAAGACGCGACAAGATTACAGCTGGAAACAAATAAAAGGTAACAGATTATTCATTGACGAACACTTCTCTTATCTTGGAGCATCACCAGATGGAATTGTTGATGATAAAACCATTCGCGAGATCAAATGCCCCTATTCAATTGCTGAATTGGATCCGATTTCAGCCATCAAAGACAAGAAACTAAATTTCATCACAGATTGAGATGATGGTTGCGTAGGAGGAATTAATAAGAGCCATATTTATTATTATCAAATTCAATGGCAATTGCATATTTCCCAAAAGCGTGTCTGTGTTTTTGCAGTTTGGACTAGCAGCAAATATAAACTTTACGTTGAAAGGGATGACGACTTTTGGGAAAATCAAATGGCGACTGAACTTTTATCTTTTACCAGAGCTGGTAGATCCAAGGGTCCCTCGTGGTATGAAAGTACGTGCTCTCGCAAATAACTGAGAAAAGGTTGTTTCTTTTTGTCTTTCTTCTTTTAAAATAAAATAAAATAAAATAAAATAAAATAAAATAAAATAAAATAAAATAAAATAAAATAAAATAAAATAAAATAAAATAAAATAAAATAAAATTAAATTAAATAAAATAAAATAAAATAAAATAAAATAAAATAAAATAAAATAAAATAAAATAAAATAAAATAAAATAAAATAAAATAAAATAAAATAAAATAAAATAAAATAAAATAAAATAAAATAAAATAAAATAAAATAAAATAAAATAAAATAAAATAAAATAAAATAAAATAAAATAAAATAAAATAAAATAAAATAAAATAAAATAAAATAAAATAAAATAAAATAAAATAAAATAAAATAAAATAAAATAAAATAAAATAAAATAAAATAAAATAAAATAAAATAAAATAAAATAAAATAAAATAAAATAAAATATTTAAAATAAAATATTTAAAATAAAATAAAATAAAATAAAATAAAATAAAATAAAATAAAATAAAATAAAATAAAATAAAATAAAATAAAATAAAATAAAATAAAATAAAACATAGTTTAAAACAAATGTCAAATTATTAATTGAATAGAAATAAAATTTAATATTGAATAAAATTGATTTACTCATTATTTTATCATTTTGACACTTCCATGACCCTTCTTGATTTAAAATACACAATGGTTTTACTTTTATTCCAATGTGACTCGAAATTGTTTTTTCGAATCAATAAATTTTTTTTTAAGTCACAATTTCAAATTGGTTGGTACCTACCTAGTATTTCTGCAAAATGTAAAAATCAAACATTACATCCTAACATGCATCCACTCCTACTATCCTACTTTTTGTCAACATTATTGGCATCGGCTTCGGCAGTCTAAAATAAGTATTTTTCGTCTGAATTTTTTTTCTTCTCCATAGCCATAAAAGTGTATCCTGAAGATTTTCTAAACAAATCTAAATCATATACCTATACCTCCCAAAAACTAATTTGGTTGGTTTTGGTATTTTTCCGTATTATTCGCTCGCTTGGTGTGGCCAGGTAGGCTGCGTAAAATTGGTTTCATTAATTTTTTGTTTATCTTTTAGTTTTCACTATACATAATATGTTTACGATTTAAAGCCCTTTCATGGATCCTTAACTTAATGTGTTATTCTGCAATAAGAAAACTATAATTTGATTTTTGTTCAAGATTTTTAAAATATATATTATATATATATAATATATAATAATAAGCTTTAGAATCAGTATAGTTACATTAAATCAATATAATCAATAGTACCTACATTAAATTAAAACAAAAAAAAAAACAGTGTGCTTTAGACCACACGACTAAAGTAGCACTTCTTTCGCTCCATCTGTATGTAATATGTACATATATGCATATATTTATATATGTATAATAAAGACATTATATACATATACACATATTAATTTTACTTCAAAAATGTGCGCGCGCACTGCAATCTCTCTTGCCCCTACAGTAATATACGAACCGTAACACTCTCTCTATCTATCTTCACTAACTTATATCTCCCTCTCACTTTCGTTCGCCTCGCCCGATCACACTTTTCGTAACGCTTTCGTAACACATTCACCAGCTTACTCCGAAGCGTCAAGCTTTTTTAGATTTTTCTGACAGTTATCATGTTTATACCAAATGCAAACGAACAAAAAATATACAAACAAATTTGGTAGTTATCATATAAATTAATTTATTTTTCGATTTTATTTTTAAGTTTATAAAACAAAATAATAGGTACCTACTATTTCTCAGACGCAAGAAGCGTCTAGGGATGAAAATTATGAACAGTACATTTTTTTATTTCATTTAAGATGATTTCTGTTATTTGTTTTTTACTCTTATAAACCTTAATTACCATTAATACATTTTTCTTTAATTACAAAAAAAAAAATAATTTAAGATAAGTGTTCTTAACATTGGATTCCGTTAGGTATTTGTTTTACAAAACTATAAAAAATTACGAAAAATTAGATTTTTTATATGAATTTATCTTATGAAACATAATGCGTTATTAACTTTGAATTAGGTATGTTTTAAAGTTTTATAATAAAATATGATAAATCGGGTCGATAAATGGTAGTAGATCTTGGATATCATTATATTTCTTGATATCTATAGGAAAAATTACAAGATAGGCTAGAGGCAGGTTAATTAGGTCCAAGGAAAAAGGTTTCCCCATTTGTACATAGAAAAATACATGAATAGTTCAGACAAATTCAACGAATCCTTGAAAGCGACGACATTGCTCGATGCTCTGAACTCCAGCCAAAAAATACTATTGCAAGAAAAGCTTTTTAATTAAATTTCGTACCTATAAATAATTAGTGGACATATCATTAGTTTTTAACTCAATTTTGTTTGGTATAATTATGATAAGTGTACATATTAGGTTTGTACCAAATTCAAAATATAAAAAACCGTACTTATCATCCTTGGACCAAATAATTACAGTTATTTCTAGTGATTATACAGCTTTTGTTTAGACATAAAATGAAATTATAGCCAAAAATAAACATAATGGCAGTCCAAAAAGGAAAAGTCAATACAGCTTTCGTTTAGACAAAGTGTTTATACCCAGCACAACCAAACACTAAATTCCCATAAAGCTGACCTATCACAAATCATTTCACACTTCCTATCTACTTAAATTTCCTTGTTTATGGTTGTGCTGTAGGTGCACATTTTCATTCTTTATTTTTATTTCTTTTGTTATTTGTATTAATTGTTTTTTTTCTTTGCACATTATGCAGTGTATGCAAAATATGTTTAATTTTTCTTTCGTTGTGGTCAATGACACATTTTGCACACTCTGCACACTTCAAATGTTATTAATATTATTATTGATTTTTTGACTATTTGTTAAAACATTGACCTAGTATAATAAATTGTGGAATAAGCTATTAATTAGTATATAAGACCATTACTTTGAGGAATAAATACATTCACTTTCAAACCACATTAGTGTTTACTTTTACTTCCTTCATCATTACGACTTCCCCCCACCAGCGGTAAGGGGTCGTAATAATTCAATCCAAGCTACAACAAGAAGCCTTTGCCAGTTCTACCAAAAACACGTCATTAATTGAGATCTTCTGGTTCATGTACTAGAAGCATTTCACGTCGTCAAGGTGACATCACAACGTGACACGACAACGTTCGTTTACTAGTTCACATAGAATGAAATTATAGCCAAAAAGAAACATAATGGCAGTCCAAAAAGTAAAAGTCAATTTTTGGAGTTATCATATTTATACCAAAAGCCACAGATAAGTCAAGTTTTACGTGAGTACCTACCTTTACGGTCTACCCCACGGCGGGCCTACTTACAATGACGGAGTCAAATTAAGTGTTGACCACCACCCAGAGGAATTTTATATCCCCTGTAGCAATTTAGTTCACGTTTTGTAGCACGATCACACACCTTGCTCAGGAGCGAAGTTTATCTGCACTTCTTGTACCCGAACCCAACAGGTAGATTCGGATACCAATTGCTGGCACGATTTTGCCAGCCAGCACGAAGGCCGAAGCCTGTGGGCTAATCTATCTCCCGTGCTACCCGATGATTACATTTAATGTAAACTTCGCTGTCCGGTCACGCTAGACTTCTTTGTATTGAATACTTTTTAGTCTACTGGTTAGACGCTACAACGCCCTGGGAGCCAGTACCATTATTTAATCAAACGACTCACGAAGATTGAGGACAGGCAAATCCCCAGAGCCATAAGATATATATAATTAGGTACATATAATACCTCGAACAACACGACTGACTATTAATTATAAAATTAACAGCCAGATGCAACAACAATACAATTTAACACAATTAGAACATAACATTATCTAGTATACCTATTTACATGCAGCAAGGGAAAAATCTAAGTAAAAAGAGCAAGAAACACTTTAATGGGGCATACGAGGGTAAGGTGATTACCACAGGCAACAACCAAAAAAAAGCAATATAATTCTAACTACGCAAACACAGACATCATGCAAGTAAACCAGACAGTTCACGCATGAGCATCGGACGCTATGAATATCCAGATCGCTACACAATGTGCAGAATCAGTAACATGCAAAACATGCGCTAGGCACCCTAACCTCATAAACAACACGTCATAAAATTAATCCAGATGTCACTAAAGCCCTGCTCTGACCAAGAACAGTCAGGCTTGGAAAGCCTTACAGCCAACAAGAATCAGAAAACAGGAGAACAGGAGCTTGGCAAAGCCAGAAAAAGCTTCAAACGTCTCTCTTGAAGAATGGACACGATTGAAGTTCCAGACACCCTACCACTAGGAAGATCTCTAAAGTGACTATATTTAATACAATGAACAAGAACATGAAACGAATCTTCAACAGGCGAACCACACGAACACTCAGAAGACACAGCCAAGGTCCTAACATGCAAGAAACCAAAAGCCACAGTCATATAAAAGAAGTAAGAAAGAAGAAAGTCATTCGAGAGAGCACGTACTTTCATATCGGGAGGGACCCGTGGATCTGGTAAAAGCCAATCCATATAAAAAGATGAAAGTTTAGTCACCATTTAAGTTTTCCAAAAGTCGTCATCCTTTTCAACTCTTTCAACGTAAAGACAATATTTGCTTCTAGTCCAAACTGCAAAAACACAGACAAGCTTTTGGGAAATATGCAATTGCTCCTGAATTTGATAATAGTAAATATGGCTCTTATTAATTCCTCCTACGCTGTGTGTGAAATGTGCGAAATATGGTTAATGCAGTACTTTGTCATTTTTTTGTATGCTTAAAGGACCGAAAATAAAAAAATAGTAAAAATAAATAATCTTTCCATTCATAAACTTACCTAAGAACCCAATAATGTAAAAACAAAATAAAAAGTTTTTCTTAGAAAATAGTAGTTTTTGTTACTTTTGATTTTTGGAAAAACTACGAAACATTTTGACAACGGGTTTTTTGTTTTCGATAAAAAATTAATAAGAGCATTGAATATTAGGAAAAATATACATAAATATCGAAATTTTGAAAAAAATTTGAAAATTTTGACTTCGATAGTTAATTTTTCAAAAAATGTTCACTCCAACAACTTAATTTAAATATAAAATCAAAGAATGGACTTTTTGCTTATCAAAATGCTATAGCATGATTCTGTAAGTATTATCCTTATTTTTCAATATATTTTTTTTTGTTTTAAGTGGCTTTTTTGAAAATTGTCCATCCCATACAATTTTTTTTGTCTAAGTTTAACCTACAGGTCCTAGCCTTTTGTAACACCTTATGCAAATTACCCTGTATATGCGTGCACCTGTAAAAATACTATGCCTCTACATAAAACTAGGTATACTCGTATATCGCAACGCCATTCTGCGCTAACAAACCAAATAGTTTCAACTAACTTGTTACTTTTATTATTCAAATACGAAAATCTTATTATGATTTTGAATGAGAACAACTTAAATCATAGTAACGTAAATCATAGTTACAAAATACACACAAAATATAGAAAAAAACTAACGAGCAGTAAATACAAAAAACAAAAGAATTTACCATAAAACTTCTACACTACACGTTCACAAACATGACGCAATAGTCACCACATAAACAGACTGCATTTGTATTGTATATAGGTACCTCTTTGCTTACTGTATTGTTTATTGTATATAAATTTGCATAGTATTCTCATGAACACGTTCCACACGCCGCCGCCGCCGTCGACCTCTCAGCGATCATACACCTAACTAATTTTCTGGTTCTTGTTTCTGTTTATATAAAAGTGCGCCCTCAAACGACCACACAACACAGATGTGTGGAACGTGCTTATGAGAGTACTACTATGCTTTGTATATGAAAACTATAGTACTCTCATGGTGGAAGTCGAATGGGGCGACATCTAATGTATGCCGGCAACCCTTACTCTTTTTTTTTTGCGGAGAGCTTATGGAGGTTTTAAATGATATTTATTGATATTTTTTGGATGCAATTATCCAAAAAATAGTCTCCTCTTGCTCCTACCACCAATTTTTGACGCTTAAAGACTCACCAAATCGAATTTTACACCTCACATTTTGCAGCGCCACCACCAGGATCCGGGCAACCCAAAAAAAAAACTCGCCATGAGAGTACTATAGTTTTCATATACAAAGTACTATGAGAGTACTGTATGCATGATGCATCTACTCAGGGTTCAAACCTCACTTCGATCGAAGCAAATCTACTCCAGTTTTGAGGGAGAAAACAAATCTACTTCGCCACTCCGCTTTTTTCAGATCTTCTCCTTTCTTCCACACTCACACTAAAAAAATCAAACCAAATGAAATTAAATGACAGCCATGTGTATTCTCCAAACAACTCTGCTCTGACCATCTGTCTCTGAACGGAATCATATTTTTTTCTTACTTTTCTTTGTTTTGTTATCGTTTCTCTTTCTCGTTCATTTCATTTCCAGTCGTGCTGTGTGTGCTTGTTTTTTGTTTTCTTGTTTTGAATTTTGGTTGCTGCTTGCTGCAAAGTGCATTCATATCTGGTTTGTTCTCCGTTATATTAAAGTTATTTTGATTTTTGGCGACATTTAATGTTTTCACAAATGCTCAGTAAAATATTGTTATAAAATGGATAAATACCTTATTAAAAAGCAAGTATCTACATTAATTATATATTTACATACATAGGTATATTTAGCGAATGTTAGGTACATTCTTACGATTCTATGTTTCTAGGAAAAATAATCCAAATCCAAATCCAAATGTAAATGATGCAAATTTACAAATTGCAACTGTTGCTGTGGACAAAACTCCTACTCTCCTAGAGAACCAAGCCCCGAGTAAGTTACTAGTCTGATGTCTAAGAATTGAATTAAGTTTTTAATCAATGTCATGTTTTTATGTACATACATAGAAAAACACAAATGGTTTGTGAAGACAATTCAAATTCATCTTTAAATATGATTGTCAATGTGGCTGACGTTTCTGGCAACGAATCCGACAACAAAAAAAATCTTTCAAAATACAGACAAAAATACAACGGCGAATGGGAGTCCAGCAGAAAGTGGTTGAAAAGGGAAATAGTTAAACAAAACGCTTACTGTAAGTTATGTAAAAAAAGTCTTGCAAACAACGTTACCTATTTGGAACGCCATGTAAGGTCCAAGCTCATAAAAGAATGGAGGCTGAATATAAGAACCAAACTTATATACCAAATATCGCTGAAAAGTTGGCAAATGATAAAGCAAGAATGGACACACATTTAAAGAAAGAAATCACTATGGTTATGTTCTGTGTTTCAAATTATTTGCCATTCACAATTATGGACTCTCTGCCAGAATTATTTAACGTTCTTTCGGATCCAACGTTAACCAAAGTCAAGTGTTGCTCAACGAAATCTAAAGAACTAGTTAGGCTTATATCAATGTATAGCAAAAAATATTTAGCAACAAAACTGAAGAATAAGCTCTTTTCCCTCATAATTGATGAAAGCACTGACATTAGCTGCAAAAAAACTTAAGTTCTAGTTGCCCGGCACCTTGAACTCAATAAAATTAATGACGCTTTTTTTGGTCTAATTGAGCTACAGGAATCATCGGCTATTGTAATAGCAAATGCTATTAAAGAATATTTAGTAGAATTAAATATTCCATGTAAAAATTTAATAGGACGGATAATGCGGCGGCTATGAATGGCTCACTCAATGGAGTGAAAACTCATCTCAAATCCTTGAACCCAAATATGTTTTATTTGGGATGTACTTGCCATTCACTGAATTTATGTGCCAAGGCTGCGGCAAAACAGATTCCTGTTGAAGTCGAACTATTGATAAAGACAATCTTCAATTTTTTTACCCATAGCCATTGTATATAAAACTTATAGTACTATCATCACGATGATTTTTGAGTTGTGTGCTGTGGTCGTCTGAGGGCGTACTTGTATATACACAGAAACAGCAACCAGAAAATTAGTATGTGCTATGATCGCTTGGGGCCGACGTGGTGGAACGTGCTGATGATAGTACTATGCAAATTTATATACAATGCCCATAGCCATTGTATATAAATTTGCATAGTACTCTCATGAACACGTTCCACACGTCGGCCACCTAGCGATCACACCCCTAACTAATTTTCTGGTTGCTGTTTCTGTGTATATACAAGTGCGCCCCCAGACGACCACACCCCACAACACGAAAACCATCGTGATGATAGTACTATAAGTTTTATATACAATGCCCATAGCCATTGTATATAGATTTGCATAGTACTATCATCAGCACGTTCCACCACGTCGGCCCCAAGCGATCACAGCGCATACTAACTTTCTGGTTGCTGTTTCTGTGTATATACAAGTGCGCCCTCAGACGACCACAGCGCACAACTCAAAAATCATCGTGATGATAGTACTATGCAAATTGATATACAATGCCCATAGCTCTAAAAGACTATCAGAATTTAAAACTTTTCAGGAATATTTCGAAACACCTGAACATAAAATTCTGAATACATGTTCCACTCGATGGCTTGCAGTGCAGGCAGCTGTAGATAGGGTGTTGGAGCAATGGACAGCTCTGAAACTTTTAAATTTCGAAGAAAAAAAAGAGAATAATGTCGATGTTAACAAATTATATTTATTGTTCTTATCATATATTTTAAACATAATTAATGAAATGAATAGAATTTTCCAGTCAGAGAAGACTATAATTCATCTTCTTTTACCAGTCATCAAACAATTTTTTTTTAAACTGCTAAGCTAATTTTATAAAAATTTAATTTTTAAGAACTGAAGTAGATTTCGAAAATCAGGATTTCTAGTTTTCTACTGACACAATATTTTGTGGTATTGAATTTGAAAAAAATTAAAAAAATGTTTCAAAAGAAAGGGTTTTCGAAATAAAACAAAATATTTTAAAATATTATATAATTCTTTGTAAGCAAATAAAATCTAGATTTTCATTTGAAGATATTAAATTAAACTTGGTTCAATATTTAAAACCAACAAATATTAAACGGGGGACTTACCATCAATTTTGAAATTGATCGAGGCATTTCCTTATAATAAAACCTCTATTGAAGTATTAAATGATGAATGGAGATCAATATAAGCAACATAGATCAGCAAGATTTAGTTAGCTTTTGGTACTCATTAAAAACAACCACTAATAAAATGGAAGAACTTATGTTCCAAAACTTATCTGACTATATGTTAACTCTAGCCTTTTTACCACACAGCAGCGCCGCAGCTGAGAGAAAGTTTTCCGAAATTAATTTATTGAAAACTAAAATAAGAAATCGTTTGCATGTCAATACAGTCGAAAATTTAATGTTTTCACGATCATTAATAGCAGATCGAAAACAAATTTTTGAACCACCGCTTGAATTGATTAAATTTGTCCAAGGCAAATACATTCTAAAATAAAATCAATAAGAACCAAAAATATTTATAGTATGTATTATGAATAATTTTTAGTTTCTGAAGTCTAATTGTGTGAATTGATTCATTTTTTTTTTTAAATTAATATTTTTGTTAAAAATTTAGTTTTTGAAAACTATAGTTTTTTTGTTTTCAACTCTAATTTCTTATTTAATTTAGTGTATAAGATATTAAGTTTAAGGTATTCAAGTCTGAATGAATTTATGTGATTTTTTTGTTAAAAATACCTATTTATTTCCGTTAAATAAATTTTAGTTAAAAATACAGTTTTTGAAAACTTGAGTTTTTCTTTCATTTTCAAATACATACTTCACTTTTGCTGCAAATCTCCTCCGAAATTTTGTTACTGAGGTTCGAACCCTTCTACTGTTTGATTTTCTTTGTGTATGAGATACATAGTACTATCATGGCGAGTATTTTTTAATGTTGCCCAGGCCCTTGTGGTGGCGCTACGAAATTGTAGGTGTAGAATTTGATATGGGGAGTCTTTAAGCATGCTTTGTATATGAAAAACAAAGTACTTTGTATATGAAAAACATAGTACTTTGTATATGAAAAACATAGTACTATCTTTGTATATGAAAAACATAGTACTATCTTTGTACATACACATATGAAAACTATAGTACTCTCATGGCGAAAATTTTTTAGGAGAACACGTTGTTGTTTGGTGGCGCTGTTGGCTGGAGTGGAGAATTGCATGTTTTCAGCAGAAGAAAAGAGATTTATATTTTTCATAAGGCTCCAAAAGAGTAAGGGAGAAAATCCATTTTTTGCTAGTTTCTTTATTGAATGAATTTTTTTCTTGCTCTGTTTTTTTTTTCTTGCCTACATACGAATACATTTTTTCTTCGGTTTGTGCGAGAAAGAAAAGTATGTGTATGTGTTTACAAAATGAAGATAGGTATAGCTATAGGTTGTAAAAAACATCATCGGTTTGCTTATTTTTTTAAGTGTACTACTTGTACATAGAATGTCAGTTTATTAGACGTGCCCATTCTTTATTCCGTCAATTTCATTGAATTTTTGTGAACAACAACAACAACTTAAAAGCACTACCACCTTTGTATATGAAAACTATAGTACTCTCATGGTGAAAAAGGAACATAACGACATCTAGTTATTTTGAATGTAATGTTCTCGTGGAGAGACTCTTTGAGGTTGGAGTCTGAGAAATGGAGACATTTCTTGATATTGGAGACTAAAAATGGAAGAATTCCTTCAGATTGGAGACTACGAAATGGACTATGAATAAGAACGAGAAAGGGCTATACTGTGGTGGAAGTCGAATGGGGCGACTTCTAATGTATGCCGGCAACCCTTAAGCTAAGTGTACACGATTGGAAGATCGTCCAATATATTGGCCGAAATGTCAAAAGTCTTCCAATAGCAACCAATGAGCTGACAATTGCCAATTTTCTATCAAGTGAAAATTGTCCGTTTATACTGTTGGTTGATTTTATCCAAAAATTAGACAATTTATTGGTAGAAAATTTGCTGACAATTGCCGACAATTTTTTGTCTTCCAATTAAAAATTGTGTGTTTAAACGGTTGGAAGACTTTAGAGAAAAAAAAAATTGGTTGACTCATTGGAAGACAATTTTTTTGACAGATTCGGTCGATTGCAAAACTTTGCTTTTTTCTAAAAAAAAGCATCGGTTTAAAAAACTTCCAGGAGATCGATACATTGTCGCTCGTTCCTTGGCCTGATTTTTTTTTGCGCATTTTCTCGAGGTTGCAGTTGAAGGTTGTGCGGAGGTTCGACCATTTGGCTTTACATTCGTTGACGGACATCTCAATGGCGTCTCCAATGTCTTGCCAAACTGTGTCCTTGGGGAGCTTATACTCTGCACAACCTGCATCCCACAAACATCGCCTGGTCTCGATCTCCTGGATGAACTGTAAGGTTTGCTCATAGGTCCATTCCTCTCGACCTTCTTTTTGTAAGATTTTTTTTTCACGGACGGTGACTTTATTAACTTTTTATTATTTTCGTAATTCATCTTCACACACAATTTCAAAAAAAAGATGATCTGAATGATCTGCCAATTGAAAATTGGATAATGTTGTTGGCAAGAACATCATCCAATGGCCAATTAGTCGACAATCATCCAATTATTTGAAAATACGAAAAATTGTGTGTTTAGACGAGTTCAAACGATTGCAAGAAGTCGGCCAATTTTTTGATAGAAAATTGGCAGACGATTGGCTGCCAATTTTTTTTCTGTCACTTTTGACAGATAAAATTGGATGTTTACATGATTGACAGAAAATTGGTGAAATTTTTTTGCGAAAAATCTGCCAATATTGGAAGATCTTCCAATCGTGTACACTTAGCTTTACTCTTTTTTTTTTTGCGGAGAGCTTATGGAGGTTTTAAATGATATTTATTGATATTTTTTGGATGCAATTATCCAAAAAATAGTCTCCTCTTGCTCCTACCACCAATTTTTGACGCTTAAAGACTCACCAAATCGAATTTTACACCTCACATTTTGCAGCGCCACCACCAGGATCCGGGCAACCCAAAAAAAAACTCGCCATGAGAGTACTATAGTTTTCATATACAAAGTACTATGAGAGTACTGTATGCATGATGCATCTACACTACTCTTTGATTTTCTTTGTGTATGAGATACATAGTACTATCATGGCGAGTATTTTTTAATGTTGCCCAGGCCCTTGTGGTGGCGCTACGAAATTGTAGGTGTAGAATTTGATATGGGGAGTCTTTAAGCATCGCTTTGTATATGAAAAACAAAGTACTTTGTATATGAAAAACATAGTACTATCTTTGTATATGAAAAACATAGTACTTTCTTTGTACATATATGAAAACTATAGTACTCTCATGGCGAACATTTTTTAGGAGAACACGTTGTTGTTTGGTGGCGCTGTTGGCTGGAGTGGAGAATTGCATGTTTTCAGCAGAAGAAAAGAGATTTATATTTTTCATAAGGCTCCAAAAGAGTAAGGGAGAAAATCCATTTTTTGCTAGTTTCTTTATTGAATGAATTTTTTTCTTGCTCTGTTTTTTTTTCTTGCCTACATACGAATACATTTTTTCTTCGGTTTGTGCGAGAAAGAATAGTATGTGTATGTGTTTACAAAATGAAGATAGGTATAGCTATAGGTAGCTATAGGAAGTTGTAAAAGACATCATCGGTTTGCTTATTTTTTTAAGTGTACTACTTGTACATAGAATGTCAGTTTATTAGACTTGACCATTCTTTATTCCGTCAATTTCATTGAATTTTTGTGAACAACAACAACAACTTAAAAGCACTACCACCTTTGTATATGAAAACTATAGTACTCTCATGGTGAAAAAGGAATATAACGACATCTAGTTATTTTGAATGTAATGTTCTCGTGGAGAGACTCTTTGAGGTTGGAGTCTGAGAAATGGAGACATTTCTTGATATTGGAGACTAAAAATGGAAGAATTCCTTCAGATTGGAGACTACGAAATGGACTATGAATAAGAACGAGAAAGGGCTATACTGTGTTGCCTTTATGCTTTTTTTTTGTGCTTTATTATGGTGTGCGAGCAAAAAATATACATCTATAGCTAAAGGTATATGTTTTGTGTGCTCGCATTGGCATTGATTTAGTTTTGTAATTTGTGTTTATTTGTTTTGATGTTGAGGATTAATTTTTTTTTGCAAGATTTGATTGATTTGGTGGGCAATTTAAATGCTTCATTTTTTTATTGCGCCATTTATGTAAAATTTGATCGATATTTCAATTTTATTTTTTGAACAACAAAATCATTAACTTCCTACCGAGGTAGGTAGATACAATAAAGAAATGAAAGCTTCAATTCAATCACCTATCCAACACATAAAATCCTGCAAGAAATTTAACTTTTTTTTTTTTTTTGAAAAATTCATTTTTATTCATATCTCTTAACCTAACTAAAACTAAACAATGAATCTTAAACTAGTGTACTTAACTAAGACTTAAATATAACTTACTGGCCCCATTGGGGCGCTCTAAGCAATTCATGATAAACTTAAAACTAATGCCTTTCGGCCTATGAACTTATTTACCTATTTGATTTTATTTATTTATTTTTTATTGCTAGAAAAATATGTTTAAAAAACTAACTCCATTATTTTATCTTACATACTACTTAAAACTAAGTCCTTAAAATAAAACTTAATACTACTTAAAACTAACCTAATCTACCTAAAAAACTACTTACAAACTAGAACACCCACAGCGGCAAAAAATTTAATGATCATTTTTCTATATTCTATGTCTTTTTTTTTGTATTTTTTTTCAATTTTTTTATTAATTTTTTTTGATTTTTTCATTTTTTTTTTTTTTTTTTTTGATTTTTTATATATATTACATATGTATATATTTTTTTTTTTTAATTGTATTTTTTTTTGTGCCACCACCTACTCTACTTAAAACTAAACCCTAAACCCTTAAACCTAAAACAAATATGTAAGCCGGCCAAGGCTCAAAAAAAAAACCCAACCCGACTACCCATTATCAAACGCAGCTTGAAGCCACCAAAACTGGTTCTCCTGCTTCACCCTATCTCTTCGGTCCCGTTCAGACACAGCCCTACTGAACCGAAGGAGCTCGGCTCCGTCTTGTGCGAGGACGTCTCGACTGTAAAGGAGCCGCCGGTCAACGGTACTTCGTCTAACGTGTCAACGGAATTGCCAACCTATCTTGGATCAGACCGCATCTATCTAAATAGAGGAAGGCCTCTGGAGGAATGAACCCACTCAAGCGCGCACTTTCAAAACATTGTTCGTTTGGATAGTAGGCTCCAAAGATCAAATTATTTTATTTAAAGATTTGTTTTGCCGGAATATAAGTTAATGTTATTGTTGTTGTTTTGTTTTGCCTCCAAAAACAAATTCCGAAATAAAACTCAATTAATTATTTATTTGCGATGATCGATATATGTATTTCGGCACTATGTGCCATCATCAGGATCTATAACAAATAAGCAAATTAACACTATGAGTAATATATAATTTTTACAATTAATATTAAAAAAATAAAATAATTGATACCTAGTATAAAATTATCACAAAATTTAGTTTACAATAAATTATTATGTTATCTGACAATGAAAGCTTCAAAATACAAAAACAAAACATTTTTGATGTTCGTCAGCACTGATCTCAGTGTGCAATGTTTACACGGTCCGTAGTGTTTACACCATCGTGTATGTGCGTGTGTTTACATGGTCCGTAGAGTTCACGACAGTCTGATGTCGATCCAAATTTTTATCATTTGCATATGAGATGAGATTGAAGTATGTATTTGTGTAATCTTTTTTATCCGTTTTAAAATTACATACATCTTCTCCAAATTTAACTATTTGGTTAACTTCATGAACCTGTAACTTAAATTTATTGCGTTCAAAATTTTAAAACTTCGGTGTTATCAAAATTAAAAGAGTGGCCAGTATAGGGTTTGTGGTTAGCCAGTGCTGCAATACTTTTTAGATTAGCGGTCCCTGAGTCAACCTTATCACATTCATTTGAGTGTTGTTCAAGTCTTTTGCATAATTTTTGTATGGTTTCACCAATGTATTTTTTTGGGGCAGTCTTTACATGGAACACTATAAACAACACCTGAGTTCTGTGTCAGAGGTTTGCTTATTTTTTTAAGTGTACTACTTGTACATAGAATGTCAGTTTATTAGACGTGCCCATTCTTTATTCCGTCAATTTCATTGAATTTTTGTGAACAACAACAACTTAAAAGCACTACCACCTTTGTATATGAAAACTATAGTACTCCTCATGGTGAAAAAGGAACATAACGACATCTAGTTATTTTGAATGTAATGTTCTCGTGGAGAGACTCTTTGAGGTTGGAGTCTGAGAAATGGAGACATTTCTTGATATTGGAGACTAAAAATGGAAGAATTCCTTCAGATTGGAGACTACGAAATGGACTATGAATAAGAACGAGAAAGGGCTATACTGTGGTGGAAGTCGAATGGGTCGACTTCTTAATGTATGCCGGCAACCCTAAGCTAAGTGTACACGATTGGAAGATCGTCCAATATATTGGCCGAAATGTCAAAAGTCTTCCAATAGCAACCAATGAGCTGACAATTGCCAATTTTCTATCAAGTGAAAATTGTCCGTTTATACTGTTGGTTGATTTTATCCAAAAATTAGACAATTTATTGGTAGAAAATTTGCTGACAAATTGCCGACAATTTTTTGTCTTCCAATTAAAAATTGTGTGTTTAAAACGGTTGGAAGACTTTTGAGAAAAAAAAAATTGGTTGACTCATTGGAAGGACAATTTTTTTGACAGATTCGGTCGATGGTGATGGTAACATCACAACAAATTGGTATCATAAACCAATTGCATCCAATAGACTGTTGAATTTTTATTCAGCACATCCGAAACATATGAAAGAAAACACGGCCAAAAACTTTATTCGGAGAGTTTTCTCATTCAGTCATAAAACACACTGGAAGGCCAACATTGAGCGCATAGCTACAATTTTGAAGAAGAATAATTTTCCGATTTCAGACATCAATAATCTTATTTCATCTGTACGATATAAAAACTCTCATATAAGATCTGAAACTAAAAATGTTGATAGAAGTAGTTATCTCTATTTATCAACAGATGAAACCACAACACAACCGACTGTTGAACCAGCTAAAATTTATTCAGCCATTTCTTATGTACCAGGTCTTACGGAGTCTTTGGCCAAAACTTGTGAATACTTCGTTCCGGAAATCAAGGTAGCTATGAAACCAGTCAAAAAAGTTTCAAATTTTTTCGCCAACATGAAACACAAACTACCTCTGACACAGAACTCAGGTGTTGTTTATAGTGTTCCATGTAAAGACTGCCCAAAAAAATACATTGGTGAAACCATACAAAAATTATGCAAAAGACTTGAACAACACTCAAATGAATGTGATAAGGTTGACTCAGGGACCGCTAATCTAAAAAGTATTGCAGCACTGGCTAACCACAAACACTATACTGGCCACTCTTTTAATTTTGATAACACCGAAGTTTTAAAATTTGAACGCAATAAATTTAAGTTACAGGTTCATGAAGTTAACCAAATAGTTAAATTTGGAGAAGATGTACATATGTAATTTTAAAACGGATAAAAAAGATTACACAAATACATACTTCAATCTCATCTCATATGCAAATGATAAAAATTTGGATCGACATCAGACTGTGTGAACTCTACGGACCATGTAAACACACGCACATACACGATGGTGTAAACACTACGGACCGTGTAAACATTGCACACTGAGATCAGTGCTGACGAAACATCAAAAATGTTTTGTTTTTGTATTTTAAAGCTTTCATTGTCAGATAACATAATAATTTATTGTAAACTAAATTTTGTGATAATTTTATACTAGGTATCAATTATTTTATTTTTTTAATATTAATTGTAAAAATTATATATTACTCATAGTGTTAATTTGCTTATTTGTTATAGATCCTGATGATGGCACATAGTGCCGAAATATATCGATCATCGCAAATAAATAATTAATTGAGTTTTATTTCGGAATTTGTTTTTGGAGGCAAAACAAAACAACAACAATATCAAATTATTTGTCGAGGTCATAGCTCTGGCAATGTGACCCCGAACCAGCTTTATGACGAAATTATCAATTCTGTTGACCCGGGCCCTGTTGTATAGGACTTCGTTCGAGAAATATTTAATGTAGTTGGATTCCGGTGTTCGATACAAACCGAGACAGCGCCGAAGACACTATCTCTCGAAAAACCGGATCTTCTCCATTTGAGATGGGGCAACGTTGAACCACACGGGACAGCCATAAACGATCATCGGCCGTATGAGGGCCATGTAGCAAATTACTTTCACTCGAGAGTCTAGCCGACTGCTATAAAAAAGCCGTTTCGTCTGAGCGAAAGCTCCTCTGGCTCTGGCCAGCGCAGCATCTACATGTCTATTGAAATATAGATACTGATCCAGCCAGATCCCCAGGTACTTCACTTCACTTTTGCTCGTTAATCGCTGACCGTGAGGCCCAACGATGAACATCTTGCGCCAGTTCTTGCGCGTGTCTCTCGGAGCCCCAGCCAAAGGGGGCTCAAATACCTACGCATGGCATGACCTTGGCAAATACCTACCTATTTTTCACTCAATGAAATAGTTTCCCAACGTCAAATTTACTTTCCAAATTATTTTGGCATGTAGGTGCCTATATAATTGCTTTTTTTATAGTTAAAATTCGAAATCTTTGAAAAAAAAAATGTTATTAGGTACCTACATAACTTGCTTGCAAGATTTTGAGAGTCGGTAGGTAGGTATTTATGTTCAATTTTTCTTGTAATATTTAAACATTAACAAGGAGACTGATATATCCATTCATTTTATTATTGTATAACTTTAGAGGTAGGATTTAGCTTTTAACTGTATGTGAATCGTATTATTATTATTTGTTATATTTACAAAAATTGAATAAATTTTAAGTTTTGAACAACAAACATAATAAAATGCGACTTGATTTCAAATAGGTATCCAATCTAAGATCTTGCAATAAAATAAATAAAGGTACTCTAATACATTCAGAAATATCCAACCCGAGATCTTGGAAGAAAATTGTAGACAGAAACATTGACATGGTATAGGAGTAGACCCAAGTTTAGAGTTATCCTGGTATTACATGACTACTGATTAACGTTTGAATGATAACAAACAATAGTTTATCGATAACTTATTTTGTTTACATATCAAGGAATGGTTCAATACCTACTTACAATTACATGTAGTTCAGATTCCGTTGCAAAGCATAGATTTAGAACCTTGGAATTGTTAAGTATGGCCACTGAAGGCACAAAACATGGACAATTTTTGGCAATTTTGTTAGAATTATTATCTACTCCTTTTGACTAATTCTACTAATTTTGACGTCCAGCACGTCCTAAAAAGTACCCTAATTTTGGATTGTAGCTTAACTTTAAGGGGAGAACTTTAAGGGGCAAATTCACTTTATTGCAATTCACTTCAAAAATATAATTTCTTTTGAAAAAAATTGAAGCCATCAATTGTTCCTCATTTTATACTATACAAAATAAATTCAGAGACCATCAATAGGTTGTGAGAAAAATGGTCCCAAAGATGGGGTGTAGCAAAAATAACGTTTTTCGATATGCCCAACGTTTTTTTATTGTTTATGTTAAGAAACTTATTTTCTATACTATCATACAATCGAAGGTCCTATAACTTTAAAACCTAATTGCACCTATTCCACCCATTAAGTAGTTGTTTTTATTCAGCACACACACTGTTTGTAGATAAACCATTAAGTCTGTTATACATTTGTATATACATTTTTTTCAACGATATAATTATCTCATTCGTGGCCACTAGATAGACCAAAATGCCCATTCTCCTTTAATCTATACATTTTATTGTGTTTTTTTCCATTTTCCAGAAAAATTATGCTCACAATATTCATTTTTTATTTATTTTCAGAAGCATTAAATTTATATAAATAAATAATTAGGTACCTACCTTAATAATTGCGCAAAATTTTGAAAGAAATGCAAATAATGTTTTTGTGTACAAATTGCTGAAAATAAATACAGCAAATAATATCAATATAGTTTTCTTCTCTGTTTCGAATTTTATTCAGATTTTAATTTATTTTTTTTTACAATTTTTTCAGTGTATTCGTGTAGAAACGCATAATTTTTTTTGCAAAGTTTATGTTTATCTTAATTAAATAAATTTTAATTCAAAACCTTAATCTTGATTATCCGTTAAGGATTTTGGGAATTATAAATTCATTTCTTAACCTCTAATCAATTTCTTTTTATTAAAATCTATTTTTTTTTCGTTCCAAATCAATATTACCAATTTTGGCGTCTTACCTGTTAGATTGATCAAAAAGCATTGTTGGGCAACAACCCTCAAAAGAGGGTTGGGGTAGTAAGTTGGTGACAAAAATCGGCTGACTCTTTGGTCGGCGATACACAAATCTATTTTTTTTTTTTCTATTAGTATATTGTATTGTTTTTGGTTGCAATTTTTTTTAATTCTATTTTTGAAAACAAAGTTATACAGTTAAAGGCATCAGACCATTCATGTGTTTTCTAAACTAGATGTAATATGCAAATATCTCGGATTAGCGTACATACATACTTTGAAAAGTCAGAAACCCACCCAAAAATCAAACTTAACATTTTCTTTATGCTTTAAAAATTTTGCGATTTTTAGACAAAAAAAGATAAACAAAAATATGAAAAAGTATCGAAAATTGACTAAAAAAAAGATAAGTAGGTAGGTACTTGTATCAATAAAAAATTGCATTAAAATTTTCTGATGGCTAATTTTTTTTTTGTTACTTTTCAAAAGACATAGTTTTCCTATTTAAAACGGTTAATATCCTGATGTTTGGTGAATTACCTAAAAAACATTTGTTTTCCAATTTTTGACTCTTAAACAAGCATTTTAAATATTTTTTTAAGAATTTTTACATTCATGTATATGTACTATATAGGTGCATAGTGCTTACATTAAAAAACTATCGAATAAAAAAATAAACCTCCTAGCCCTTTACGTTTAGAATATACATACATAGCTTTTCGACCTTCCGTACATTTGCCCAGCCACGTAGCGAGGGGGGGGGGGGGGCTTGAGGGGCTGAAGCCCCCCCCCCCCCCCGAAATGATAATAAAAAACTAAAACTTTCTTAGGTATATAAACTCAAATATATAAAAATAAGGAGACTATGCAGGTACCTATGTATTGGTTATTTGAATTAAGCTTAAGTTAATAACTACTTGAAAACACTTCGTTATGAAAAAAGATACTATTTAGGAACCCATGCATAAAATAAATATTTTTTTTGAGTTAGGATTTTAAAGGTGAAATTTATAAGGTGAAAAATATAATGAAATTTGAGGATAGTTCGGTCTCTTTTTACGAAATTTGAATTTTGACGTAACTGCCTGATGTTTTTGTTAGGACATGGAAGTTATAATATTTTTTTTGATTCATAGTACAAATCTTTTATGAATTGTTCTGCCAATATCATCATAAGTAGGTATTTACATATGTAGATTATTTATGAAATCAGCACTTTTGTAGAAAATTAAAACGCTTTGCTTCTAAACTCTGTGTTAGTTTTGGAGATTCAGTAATTGTAGAAAAAGAAATTGAAAAAAGTTAGTATAATAACAATTATTATAAGCAGGGATGGGATTTTGTGGACCTAATAATTTAAAAAGAAGGCAAAATAAAGCACCCAAATAGTCAAAAAAAGCATTTTCCAAAAAAGAAAGAAGAAACATAAATATTTAACTTAATTTTAGTGGTTCTGAATAGGTATAGTAGTTTCTTTCGACGACGTTGCACACGCGCACATCGGCACCCAGTTTATGATTGTCCGTTGAGGAACATGTAAGGATATACAAGATAGGTAGGTACCCAATATTTTTTCTTTTTTTCTTCATTTCTAAGCTTCATAAGTGCACACAAAAAAGCTCACTAAAATTTTTTTGTTGACCTATTTTTTGAATGTGATGTATGCATATGCAATATGCATGCATGTATATTGTATATTGCACATTAAGTACTTAAATAAGCTTTTTGTTTGTAAATTTGAGTCCTTTGTACACATGTATAATTTAGAAAGAGGCTTAAATGATGGGAAAAAGCAAAGAAGGCAATAACGGAAGAAAGGCAAGAAAAGGCCAAAAAAAGCAAAATAAAATGCATTATAGGTATGTATTTGTCATTGAAACATGAAACAAAATCCTATCCCTGATTATACCTAATTCTGCAAATAAAAATAAGATATTTGACAAACAGAAACAGCCCATAGGAATCAAGTACCTATTTTGAATTACTACGTAACTATCGATTTGGGCATTGCCTTCCGATTGTTTCTTTTTTTTTAAACATGCACAAGTCCACTTAAAGTGATTTCCTGTGAAGTATAGTCTTAATATTTAATATTTGAAAAAAAAGAACTAATCTAATCTAATCTAAAGTGATTTCGTGAAAAATGAAAGTTCACTTCCTATACAGAATTAGGTAAAAAAAAAAATGAAAAAAAGAGGCTGGGTGCGACCCACACTGATAACTTCCCATTTGTGATCTTGAAAACTTTATATTTTTTTTTTTTTTAATAACCAAATTTTCTGCGAAATAAACTTTAGTTGTTAAATTCAAACAATCATTATTTTAAGATTGAAAAGCATTTTAATTATTTAAAGAGATTTACGAAATGAGTCAATATCATTGCTAGGTCTCAAGATATTCGAGTCGAAAAACCAATTTTACCACTTTTTAGTTTTTTTTTTTTTATATTTTTTGTCAAAAACTGTCAATTAGATATTTGTCAAAATTTAACCTTTCCTAAAAAATTGTACTATGCATAAAATAAAATATTTTAGAAGGCACAATCGTTGTTCGTTCTCAGGATATTCGAGCTGAAATACAATAATTGTAACTACTTTTCTTTAGAATTTTTAACAGTTTTTGATTTTTTGTTAAAAAACTGCCCATTCAATATTTGTCAAAATTTTATCAGTTGTTAACAATTATGCTATGTAGCAGG
>OY288110.1:43824645-44011930 GCA_958431115.1 Syrphus vitripennis | reverse complement strand
CGTTGGGAGAATTCAAAATTAAAACAAAATTTCAAAGAGAATAAGAAAATAAGAAAACAAAACTATCGGTTTTTCAGTTTTGCCTTCTTCATGCTGGCGAGCAAAAAATGTAGGTCTAGCAGTATGTTTTTGTTTGATTTTTCCTTTGGATATGATTTTTCTCCTTTTGTAGTTTTGTTGCTTTATTTTCACTGTGCAAGGTAGAATATATCTTTGCATATGAAAACATATACAAAGAATATAAATGTGCATACATAATTCTATAGCTTGAGGTTTTGTTATTATTTTTTGGCTTATTGACTGTTCATTTTTTGGTGGCATTTGGGGGTGGTTTTTTAATGTTGATGTGAAGTTTTTAATTGGCATTAATATTCAGTTATACCTAACTTATAACAATGTTTTTGCTTTTGCGAGTGTCCATTTATATCAAGAAGTTAAGTTGGTGCAATAATTGTGTTGTGTTGTGGTGAATTGATATTTGCAAATAAACAAATAAATTTATAATTTTTTTTCTTGTAAAATTACTTTTTATACCTATTGTTTTTAAGTGAAATTTTCCTGTTGAAACAGTAAAAATAACAATAAAGATATTAACTAAGAGTTAGATTAAAAAATTCTTGTGTTGAAGTGAATAAAAAATTAATATGTTTTGCCGTCGGCAAAACGGCCGACCGGAAAATTATTATTTTTTTTCAACTAGCTTTTTCTAAATTTCTTTTAAATAAAAATAATTACTTTGCGCAAGTTTCCATGCGATAAGAAAATGCAAATATCAATTCAACCTGGTTAGATTAGACAAAATCGACCTTAAACAATCTACGAACAGGAATACCCACCCTCAAATCTTATAAGAATTTTTTTTGTTCCGATTTGAATGCATTGAAATCAATGGCAAGATTTTGAGGGTAGGTAATTATTCGTGTTTTGTTTTATTTGGAAGATTTCAGGATTGATAATTAAATTGATTTTTGTAACTTATTATTGTAGCTGGTTAGGTGGTTAGGTAGATTGTCTGTAAGTGAGAACCCCATTATCATTAGGTACAATGAAAATAATAAAGTACAAATTTCAATATAAGTAGGTATGTATCTTTCCTGAAATCTTGCAAAAAAAAACTATTTTCATAAGTAGGCACTTAAGGACATTTATATCCACCCTCAAATAAAAATACCTATGAAGCTAAGAAAATTAATGAGAATAATTAAATAATATTTCTCAATAAAATTATAAGATTTTTATTGTAGGTAAGTATATGTACAATGTACATAGGTACATATGTATGTGGGTAGGTACCTACAAATCAATTTTTTTGAAAATTTTAAAGCGAAGCATTATTGAAAGATTTGCTTACTTACAGAATACATTTTTTAAGGATTTTGTTCTTCAAAAAAAATGTTGAGTTCCCACAAAAATAATAACTACGAGCAGTAGGTAGGTACAAAATTTAAAAAAAAATAAATTTTCAAATATTCTGTATTGCATTTTCCAAAATACATGGATAAACATTATTAACAAGAGACACAATACAAACTATAACATTCCATTGTATTTTCAATCTCACATTCAATTTAAAAAAAAAAATCGAAAAAATCAATAACTTCGACAATTTCTTGATTTCAGTGCAGTACCTAAAAATGCACAAAATAGTTCTATATGGCTATTTTTTTATTTTATTGTCAAAATTTAAATTGGTTTTCAAAAACACACACAGGACACAATTTAAGACTAGTGTGTGTTAAAATAATTAAAATTGAGCAAGAACTTTTGAAATGAAAGCTTGTCGTAAGCAGCACTTAAACAAATTTCGTAAGATTTTTCTTGAAATTGTCATAAGTGAATCATATAAACCGATGTTATTTTAAATCTACTGGCTTTAAATTCATGATTTAAACGTTTACTAGTCTTTAACTAGTTTACCTATGTGTTTCTACAAAAAAAATTAACAAATACAAAAAAAATGATAAAAAAATCCTAATTTTCACTAATTTCGTAGGTAGGTACTGACTACCTGACAATAAAAAAAAACTCTTATATAACATTTTTTTTTATTTTTCTTTAAAATTCTAAATGGTTTTCATAAACATTTATGACTTGTCTGCGTTTAAATTATAAAAATTTAACAAGAACTTTTGAAAAAATAAATGAGAAAAATTCCGGAAAATGAAAAAAGAAAATAAAATCTAGAATGGTTTTCAAAAACATTATTTAAGACTTTATTATTTATTAAAAGTTAAAAAGTCGAAAATTGCAAAATTGATGTTTTTTACCTTTTTCGTGAATTTTAGATAGTTTTTGATTTTTTATAATCATATGAAGGTAGGTATATGTACATTTATAAAATTTTTAGAAGCATATAGCTTCAAAAACAAAATACTTACTATGTTATTAAAAACCTGACTTCAAGTCAGGCGTTTTTAATAATCTTTCTTAAATTACCTCCCTGTCATCTACCATTGAAACTGAAAAAATAAAATAAAACATTTCGTATTCTTTTCGTTGGGCGATGTTTTATTACCCAGCAATGTGCCTCACAATGTTTTTATTTTATAACTTCAAAAATACCAACCAAAATAACGAAAACCAAAGCAACGTTGTCAATTTTCTCCATCTCTTTGTGTACCAAGTACCTGCAAAATAACGACAGAAAAATGTAAACAAAACCAACAACAAGTCAACAACTATCAAAACCCACCAAAAAAAAATGTAAACAAACGAAACCAAGACAGAATTTCCTTTATTCCCATTTATTATTTCTTTCATTATAACCATTTCCTCATATTCTCCCTTATTCACTCCTACACTCCTAAATACTCTATATACCTTCTCTTTCTTAAAATATTCTCATCTACTCTTTATCTCTCTCCGAAACAACATATCCCCTCCTGAACTTTGAGTAAGGGTTGCCCGCATACATTAGATGTCGCCCCATTCGACTTCCACCATGAGAGTACTATAGTTTTCATATACAAAGGGAAATGTAAGAAAATGTTGAGAGGGAGCTGGAATGATATTCTTTTAAGCACTAGACAGTTTTTGCAGGTTTGAATTTTTAAAAAATGAAAGGATAACAAAAAATTATGAAATTAAAGCTGAATAAACATCTTATCTGACACATAGATATATAATAAATATAGGATTAACTTACAAAAAAAATTATGAAAAAGGAAGTTTTTTTGGAAAATGTTTGTCTTGTGCTGTTTTTGGTTATTGCGCTGTAATGGTACCTATCTTAAAAAATACCTACATTAATTGAAAATTAGAAATAGGTATAAATCTTAAATTCCTTTTTGTTTCATCTTAATACCTACGGCCATTTCTTTTTCACAAATATCATTTTTTTTTTGTCTAGTGTAGATAGATGATATGAGTAAATTTTTTGTGTTCTCCATAAATTTCTTGTGTCACATAGGTAGGTAGGTACCTACTTATATGAGTATGAACCTTACAAAGCGTTTAGAGTAAAAGCTATAGTTCTTTCAACTATATAGGTATATTTTTTGCCTTTACAGTTTTTGAATTCGAATAACGGCCCTTCCTGTTTAGAACATAATTTCTCGACCCTTACACAAAATTTTTCTTTCTTACTATACTTCAGCTACCTAATTTGAATTTAAAAAAAATCCCATCTAACCCTAAAAAATTAAATCCCATATCTAAGTTCATTTTCATACCCAATTATATTCCAAAGTAAAAAACTCTCAAAACTTACACTTTACGTAGTAAAAATAGGTACGATTACCTAACTAATAAAGAATAAAAAAATATTTTTTTTCTTTTGCAATAAATTAGAAGAATGTCTGACGAATGTCTATGACGAAGAAAAAAATATGTTCTCCTTGCATGCAAAGATGAAATGAAAATCAAAAAAAAAAATTTTAAATCGCCGGCCGCCGCGCGCCGCCGATTTACATCAGTTTGTGCAAGTCATTTTTTTAATTAAATTCCGCTAGATGAGCGAATTCCCACACTGTGCGCCGCGCCGCGCCGCTGGTCAGTATCAGTAGGTATTTCTGCACATAATTCTATGATGTCTCTCTAGCTCTGAGAAAAGAATAAGCTCTGAGAAAAGAATAGCACAAGAGATATTAACATCACAGCCACAGGTCACTTGCTAAACAAGAGAATTATCATTATTATTCTTTTACTAATGCAGTGAAGGTGACCGTGGACGGCTACTTGCTTTGCTGCCGAAAGGAATTTTTTGCTGAGTTTCTTTCTGGGTGGTTTAGTAAAAATATGTATAGCTAGAAATACTAAAATATGGGTTTCATCTTCTCAGAAGTACTTAGCCACATACAAAGGAACATAGCTGTTCTTATAAACCTTAAAAAAAAAATTTAATGGATAAATGAAAATATAGTTTTTAGTTTTATGTATAATTTTAATGAAAAATAAAATCAATGGCACAGATATTTTCCTGGGATTTCTTAACTATTTCCTGAGATACTCCAAAATGTTCATATAAAAATGGCATTGCAGAAGGAAAATAATCTTTTTTTTCATGGAGCAGATTTTATGAAGTCACATTTATTGGAAGTGACTTGAACAGACATAGTATGAATTCTTGATTTCATCCAACTCAAGGATTTCCATCCACTTTAGTGCTTTCCATTCATCTTTCGGAAATCTTGAGAATTATTAAAGTAGTAGAGCTTTTTTTACTCAAACAAAATCATCACAACTGGAAATAAATACTTCTTGACGAAGATACAAAACCGACGCGATAGACAGGGACAACTGCAGAAATAACTTAAACATGTTTAATAAATTTAAACATATTGAAAATACGTAGTTTATTTCCAAAACTAAAATGTGGAAAAACGACTTTGCACTACGGGCATTTAACGTTTCTTAGCACCTTGTCATCACCAACAAAAACTAATCCGTCCCTGTTTAGAATTTCTAATTTGACATTGCAGCTTTGAATAAATGACATGATTAAAATATATTTTTTTGGCGGTCAGCCATCAGCCGAATAGGGGGAATAACATGTAGCATACGAAAACATGCACGTGCCGTAACTATTCGGGACTGGTGGAAATGTGATCATAGCCTCTTCGCGGCGGCCGCTAGAAACAAACCCCTAAAAGGTTTGGCTAATATGATCAGACTATTTCCACAGGTTGGCAACAGGTTGATTCCCTGTTCCGTAAAAATAAGAGAATTTCGAGACCAACAACAAGCCTCGGAAACGGACTGATCCCACGACGACAACCCACGCTACGAAAACGGAAAAACCATTTACGAATTTTCTTATGGAACGTACGATCGCTCTATAGAGCTCGAGCTGCTCAGCAGCTAGCCGATACCCTGTCAAAATATAAAGCTGACATAACAGCACTGCAAGAAATAAGATGGACAGGGAATGGTGTTTTGCAAAAGAAAGAATATGACTTATATTACAGCTGTCATACAAAACACCATGTGCTCGGGGTAGGCTTCCTGGTCAGCGAAAAAATGAAGTCTACCGTCATCGGCTTTAACGCTATAAGCGAAAGGCTATGCACCCTTCGCGTGCGAGGCAAATTCAAGAACATCAGCCTCATTAACGTTCACGGACCTACGGAGGAGTCCTCAGACGAAGATAAAGAGACATACTATGAACAAGTCGAGAGGGCCCTCCATGCCTGTCCAAGGTATGATGTTAAAATCATCCTTGGGGATTTGAACGCTAAAATAGGTCGGGAGCCGGTATTCAGGCATTACGCAGGCACCCATAATTTGCATGAGAACACTAATGACAATGGACTTCGAGTCCTAGAATTGGCAGCATCGAAAAACATGGTCGTTGCGAGTACCAGGTACCCGCGTAAAGATATCTACAAAGCCACCTGGGTATCACCTGATGGAGCCACTCGTAACCAAATTGACCACGTGTTGATAGACCGTCGCCACTACTCGAACTTGATGACGGTACGAACGTACCGAGGTGCCAATATCGACTCGGATCACTATCTTGTTGGTATGGTTTTCCGAGGGCGGATTGCCTTGCGAAGACGTATTGCATCCGCCGATCAGGTTCGAATCAACACGGCTGCACTACGCAATGAAAACACCAGTAACACCTTTGGACTTGCGTTAGGACTCGCCCTAGAACCACTCGATCCAGGGAGAGTAAGTCCTGGACACGCCTTAAAAACACTGTCATTAGTACTGCCAATTCCATCTTAGGCAGCAGTCGTAGAAGTCGGAACGACTGGTTTGATGATGAATGCAAGCTAGCGACTGAACGTAAGAATGTTGCGTACCGAGCAATGCAACAATCTCATAGAACGCGGGCACGCGAAGATGAATATAAAGAGCTCAGAATAGAAAAACGGCTTCACAGACAGAAAAAATCAGCCTGGGAGAAGAACATCATCTGTGATTTAGAAAGAAGCCGAGAGCGAGGTCCGCACCAGGCGCGGAAGTTCTACCAATCCGTCCGAAACATGACGCAGTACACACCACGCTGCACTTACTGCAAGGACGGAGAGGGAAATCTGATCACCGATCCCCAAAGCATACTGGAGCGATGGGAAGTGTACTTTAATGAATTGCTAAATGGTCAGCTCACTGCAGAAGTAGAGGCTCCACTACTTCAAGAAGATTACCCTATGTTACCGCCACCAAGCATAGAAGAGGTTGAGAAGGCTATAGCCCGGCTTAAGAAAAACAAAGCCCCGGGAGCCGATGGCATACCAGCCGAACTATTCCACCACGGCGGGCCAGCCTTACGCCAAGCAATTCATGATATTATAGTGCACGTATGGGAGCAGGAAGAAATGCCAGAAGACTGGCGAAAAGGTATAATTTGCCCCATACATAAGAAGGGATATGTCACAACGTGCAGCAATTATAGAGGTATCACGTTGTTGAGTACCGCCTATAAGATACTCTCCTCTATCCTACAAGAACGGATAGCCCCATACGCTAAAACCATAATCGGCCAATATCAGTGTGGTTTCATTCCAGGCAAATCAACAACTGATCAGATCTTTACCCTTAGGCAGGCGATGGAAAAATGTCTAGAATTTAACATCCCAACATACCATCTGTTTATAGACTTTAAGGCCGCCTATGATAGCATAGCCAGGGTAGAACTTTACAAAGCCATGAGAGAATTCGGCATCCCAAATAAGTTGACACGACTTTGTAGGTTGACCATGACCAACGTAACAAGCCAAGTAAAAATAGCCGGATTGCTATCCAGACCAATCAACATCTTTAATGGACTCCGACAAGGGGATGGTTTGGCCTGCCTCCTCTTCAACCTGGCGTTGGAGAAAGCAATCCGTGACTCTGGCACGGCAACAAGAGGGACCATCGTCAACAGGTCCAGCCAGATACTGGCTTACGCAGACGACATTGACATCATCGGAAGAACCGAACAAGCTGTACACGATTCCTTCATCCAGATCGAGCAGGCGGCACAAAATCTGGGGCTGCACATTAGTGAAGGTAAAACAAAGTACATGGTGGCGTCGAATGCTAGAAGAACAGTTGGTCAAACAATCAAGGTAGCGGAGCACGAATTTGAAGTGGTGCAATCCTTTAAATACCTTGGGTCAATAGTAGCAGCCGATAATAATAGAAGAAGAAATACGCGGGCGGCTGCTCAATTCCAACAAAGCCTACTATGGTCTGTCAAAGCTCTTCAAATCCAGAAATCTCACCATAACTTCAAAACTGCTGCTGTACAGGACCATGGTCCTGCCAGTACTCACGTATGGATCCGAGACTTGGGTGCTTAGCAAAAGACACTCCGACCTCTTAGCCGCGTTCGAGAGAAAAGTCTTAAGGAGAATTGTTGGCCCCATATGTGAGGAAGGGCGATTCCGGAGACGGTACAATCATGAATTGTACGCAATCTACCTTGAAGCAGACATAGTTACAAAAATTAAGCTCGGTAGACTCCGGTGGGCAGGGCACCTAGCTCGCATGAGTGAAGAGGAACCTGCTCGGAAAGTCCTTTGTGGTACATTCTATGGTAGACGGCAGCGTGGTAGACCATGCTTGCGCTGGAGAGATGGCGTAGACCAGGACGCCCGAAGCCTTGGGGTGCGCAACTGGATGGCGTCGGCTCAAGACCGGGATAGGTGGAGAGACTTGTTGAAGGAGGCCAGGACCGGACCCCGGTTGTCGAGCCGATGATGATGATGAAATATATTTTTATTTTGAAAAATATTGCTATTGTTATCTAAAAATATCATGAAATATTAATTAAAAAGTAGTCTACGATAATGCATTTACCTAAATAATATCACTTTAAGTTACTTTTTGTGGAATATGAGCCAAGATTACTTGTGAAATGAAAACTTTTTGTTTTTCCCTTTATAGTAGTTTTTACACGTTTTCACGCAGCACCTCATGTTGATTTATATTTTATTAATAATATAATATGCTTCGTTTTTTAACTCAAATTAGCTTTTATTTCACTTTTTTGTTTAGTTTTATAGTATGTATGTTTTTAATAATAATATAATATGCTTCGTTTTTTAACTCAAATTAGCTTTTATTTCACTTTTTTGTTTAGTTTTATAGTATGTATGTTTTCCACTTTTTTTAAATTTTAAAATTTCACAACACTCATTCTCAGCAAGGCAAAATGACAGATGAGCTACGATTTTTATTTTTTATTTTTATGCTTCACTCACGTACACTGTATATGTGTCAAAAGCCTCTTCCTCTATTTCTTATTCTTTGATTACAATCCCTTAAGGCTAAGTTCCCTTTTTTTTATCGAACTCAGACTTAATGGCCTCGTTCACAAAGTTATCCAAAAGCAATCCAGATTGGTTTGTGTTGTTGTAATCTCTTGAGAAAAAACAGCCGCTGTTTATAATCAGCTGTTTTTTCTCAAGACTTACAACAACACAAACCAATCTGGATTGCTTTAGGATAACTTTGTGAACGAGGCCAATGTAAATGCATTTCAATGTAGTGAAAGAAAAGTATGAATGATAAATATAATTCTCTTGTTTACCAAATGACCCTGTGGTGTGATTCGCTCTTGTGCTATTCTTTTCTCAGATCCAGATAGACATCATAATAATTATGAAAGAATTTTTTTATGGTTTTTTTTTATGTCGCTGTTTTGTTTATTCGATAGTAAGTAATGATAATTTGTTTATTCCTGACCAGAAGACAACAAATATTAGGGAAGGGTTGGTGGTTTCTTGGCGGTGATTTAAAAAGTTTTTTTTTTGATTTTCATTTCATCTTGAGAACATATTTTTTTCTTGGTCATAGGCATTTCTAATTTATTGCAAAAGAAAAAAATATTCTTTTATAGTTAGGTACTCGTACCTATTGTTACTACGTAAAGTGTAAGTTTTGAGAGCTTTTTGAAATTTTAGGTTGGAATATAATTGGGTATGAAAATGTACTTAGATATGGGTTTTAATTTTTTAGGGTTAGATTGGATTTTTTTTAAATTCAAATTAGGTAGCTAAAGTATAATAAGAAAGAAAAATTTTGTGTAGGGGTCGAGAAATTATGTTCTAAACAGGAAGGGCCGTTATTCGAATTCAGAAACTGTAATGGCATAAAATATAGGTATAGTATATACTTTACTGGCTACAATCTGCTGTGGATTTGGGCCTCAACCAACAAGCTTCGCCAGCCAGCTCTATCTTTAGCTCGCTGCTTCCAGTTTCACACGCCTAGTTGATTGAGGTTCCTTCCTCTTGGTTGCGCCACCTCAGACGAGGTCCTCCTCTACTGCGAAGTCCCTTCGGGTCGGAGTCAAAAACTTTCAGGGCCGGAGCAGTGTTTCCCATGCGCTCCACGTGACCTAACCATCTCAGGCGCTGCGCCTTCACTCTCTTGGCTAGGCTAGCGTCATTGTACAACCCGTAAAGTTCAGTGTTGTATCTTCTTCTCCAATCACGATCAATGCACACCAAAAATCGAACGAAGAACTCTTCTCTCGAAACAATCCAGGATGTTTTCATCCGCCTTCGTTAAATTCCATGCTTCTGTATCATATAGCAGGACTAGGATGATAAGGTCTTATACATATAGGGACAGTTGCTCGAGAGAGGGCTTTGCTGGTCAATTGCTTTCTCAAGCCAAAGTAGCAGCGGTTGGCAAGAGTAATTCTGCGTTTGATTTCAGCGCGGAGCCAAGGTAGACGAAGTCCTTAACTACCTCAAAGTTATGTCTGTCGATGGTGATGTTTTGTCCAATCCTTCGTTGTTCAGTGTCCTCTTTATTGGAATTTGTAAATAAATAATAAAGGTTCTGTAGAACCAAATAAGGAACAAATAAATTACGTCCGTTACAAAAGGTTTATTTGAATTGAATAAAACAAAAAATAAAAAATAATTATTAAACATAAAATATTAATTTCTTGATTGATAAGTTTATATGAAAAATGATTAAGAACAAAGTACTTAAAATAACTAAGTGTTGTTCTATAATATCCAACATCCCTGCTCAACAGTTAGCTATGACAATCCTATAAGATCCGATAAGGTTTTGAGTTTCTCTTTTCCCAAAGGTTTTGTCATCATATCAGCTGCCATGTCTTCTGTAGGACACCACTTTAATTTGATGATATTTTGTTCTAATAATTCTTGAACATAGCGGTATTTTGTAGAAATATGCTTTGTTCGATTACCAAATTTCTTGTTTTCACATAATCTGATTGATTATCCTCATAAATTGTAACTGGTGCAAGTTGTTGCTTTCCAAAATCCTTGTACAATTTTAATAACCATACACATTCTTGGCTTGCTTCTGAAATAGCCACATACTCTGCTTCTGTTGACGATAGAGCTGTGCAAGTTTGTTTCCGACAAGCCCAACTAATTCGTCCACCATTAAACTTGAACAAAAAACCTGTATTTGATTTTCTTGTCTTTTGATCTTGAGCCCAGTCAGCATCTGCATATCCTGTTAGTATATCCTTTAGTTCTGAATTATTTCCCATTTTTAGCTCAAAACGTTCTGTCCTTTTAAGGTATCTTAGTGTTCTCTTCACCTCACTCCAATCATTATCTGTAGGATGTTGAACCTTTTGGCTTAGAATAGATACACTAGCAGCTATATCTGGTCTTGTATTTGTAGATAGTTATAAAAGTCCACCAATAACTTCACGATATTGCTTATTATCTTTTAAAGGATTTCCTTTTTCATTAATCTTGAAATAACCAATGTCGAGTGGAATATTTGACGGTTTCGCACTTTGAAGTGAATACTTGTTTATTAATTGATTGATGTAATATTTTTGATTAATTTTAAAAATTCCATCATCATCTTGTCGAACTTGAATTCCCAAATAATTCTTAATTGGTCCTAAATCAGTTAATTCGAAACAATTTTGTAATAATTTTCCACATTCTTTTATCTTAGTTTCTGAAGTTGATGCAATCAAAAGATCGTCCTATACACAAGCACATAAATAGTTTGATTCGAAACTTATTGAATGTATAAACATGAATCGGCAGTGCTTTGAATGAAATGATTTTGTTTTAGTGCATCGTCTAGGGTTTTGTTCCAAACCTTTGCAGCTTGTTTAAGTCCATAAATACATCGTTTTAGCTTACATATCTTGAGTCTTTCCTGACTTTTGTATCCGATAGGTTGATTCATATATATTGTCTCGTCCAGTAAACCATTTAAAAATGCTGTTTTAACATCGCAATGGTGTATTTTTAATTTGTCTCTTCCAGCAATTGCAAGTAAGCTTCTGAATGTTTGTTGTCTTACTACTGGTGCAAAAACTTCAGTAAAATCTTGACCAAATTTTTGGGAATAGCCTTGTGCCACCAGTCTTGCTTTATATTTGACAATTTCTCCAACTTCATTTCTTTTAATCTTATATATCCATTTGCATCCAATTATATTGCACCCTTTTGGAGGATCTACTAACTCCCAAGACTTATTTTTCATCAGAGAGTTGTATTCTTTATCCATAGCCCTTTTCCAAAATACATTTTGGTCACTTTCCAGTGCTTGTTATGGTCAAATTTTGATTCATCTTGATTTTCTTCCTGAAAAACTCCATCCAGTATCTTAACGTCTCTGGATACACTAATTTTGTTTGTTTTAATATCAAGAAGACGAAATGCTTTGGATTCTTCTGAGTACCCTCCAAAAATTAGCTTGACACTTGCTAAATCTAATTTGCTTCTTAATTCTTTTGGAGCATGTGCGAATGCTTTACTTCCGAAAGTGAAAATCTTTCTTACATCTGGCTTTCGTGAATACCAAAGTTCATACGGTGTTATTTCTCTTAGGTGGGTTGGTAGCCGATTATACAAGTAAGTTGCATTCATAATTGCTTCTCCCCAGTATGTATTTGGTAAATTTGCTCCCAAAAGCATACAGCGTGCCGTTTCCAATAGGGTTCTATTTTTCCTTTCTGCAACTCCGTTTTGTTGTGGAGAGTACGGTGCAGTGTATTGAATTTTGATAGCTTTTTGTTTTAAATAACTAATTATAGCATTATTCACGTACTCACCTCCTCGGTCAGATGGGATAATTTTTGGTTTCTTTTGAAATTCTGTTTTCATTTCTTCTATATAGTCCTTGATAAATTTGGTTGTTTCACATTTTTGGTTCATTAAGTAAATTTTTGTATATCTACTGTAGTCATCAGTTACTGTCAAAATATATTTTTTCTTGCTTGGAGTAAGAGTTTTCATAGGTCCACAAATGTCTGTATGAATCAAGTCCAACGTTGATTTAGTTTTGGTTTGTGACTGTTTTGGAAACGATGAACGAACCATTTTTCCTTGAATACAAGTCTCGCAAACTTTTTTAATACCACATTTCTTGATTTTTATACCATAGGTATGCAAGTTCACCTGACACTAATTTTTTAATTGTCCTGGGATCTCTATGACCAAAACGTTTATGACATGTATGAATACAATTGTCATTATGAACATTGAAATTCGCTAATGCTCGATGATTGGTTGACAAAGAGTATAGTCCAGATTGGCAACATCCAATGGCCACAGTAGCTCCTTTTGATATTAAACTACATTTGTTATTTTCAAAACAAACTTTGAATCCTTCATTATCAAGTCTCTTCACAGATAACAAGTTACAGTCAAGTGATGGTACGTAAAGGACGTTATTAATTGGTATTTTGATATCTTCTTCTCTGTTCTTGACACATTCAATTAACTCAGATCCAATTCCTTCACCTTTGGCTAGATTTCCATCTGCAAGTAGTAGGCTTTTGCTTGTAAATTCAATTTGCTTGAAGAAAGATCCATCATTAGACATATGAGATGTTGCTCCTGAGTCTATAATCCAGGAATAATTTTCTGTTTTTCTTGTCACATTGAAACAAAATTCTGATGACTTATCAAATGCAACTTTGCTCATTTGGTTTGTTTTATTGTCCTCTTGATTTTTCTTCTCTTTCCACTTTGAAAATTTTCGACATTCAGGTTTTTCGTGGTTTGATTTCTTGCAAAATATGCAGAACTTTTTATTTGAATATTTATTTTGTGCAGCTTTCATAACACTATCATTCGAATAATCGACAGATACCATGTTTTTGCGTCGTTGATATTCATCAGTTAGCTTGCCAGTTACTAGACTTACAGTCAGATCCTTTTCTGGTCTACTTTATAATGCTGTGATGAGAGTGTTGTAAGAATTTGGGAGGCTGCAAAGAAGCATTGCAACAACTAGATGATCCATTAACTCTTTACCGAGAGCTGTGAGATTTGCTACTAAGTTAAGCATTTGATTGATGTGTTCTTGCATATTACCATCATCAGACAATTTCATTCAACAAATTTTCTTCAGCATGAATACTTTGCTTGTAAATGTTGATTTTTCGTGGTAGTTTTTAAGTGCAGTCCAAGCTTGTTTAGCTGATTTTGCGCTGCGTATATGTAGGATTTGATTATCTTCTATAAGCATTCCGATGGTTGCACGAGCTTGATCATCATGCTTCTTCCATTCAGTTGTTGGAGTAGCTGGAATCTTATCATTAATAGTGTACCATAATCCTTCACGAGTAAGCAGCATCTCAACTTTATATTTCCAGAGTTGGTAATTTTCATTATTCAATTGCTTGATAACACCTACATAAGCGTGTGTCTGCCATATTATTCAATAATTTATTTTTGAAAGAATTACTTGACCTTTATTATTTGCGTAAATCCTGGGCCCATAACCTAATGGAATTTGTCAATAAATAATAAAGGTTCTGTAGAACCAAATAAGGAACAAATAAATTACGTCCGTTACAAAAGGTTTATTTGAATTGAATAAAACAAAAAATAAAAAAATAATTATTAAACATAAAATATTAATTTCTTGATTGATAAGTTTATATGAAAAATGATTAAGAACAAAGTGCTTAAAATAACTAAGTGTTGTTCTATAATATCCAACACTCTTTTGACGACAGTATATACTTGGTTTCGCCCTCATTGACCTTTAAACCCACTCTTTCCGCTTCCGCTTCGATGCTTACAAAAGCGCCCTTGACATCACGCTCAGTTCTTCCGATTATGTCAATATCGTCGGCATATGCAAGCAGTTAGACGGACTTGTGAAAGATGGTGCCTCTGGTGTTGACGTTAGAGTTCTGTATAATTCTTTCAAGGATGATGCTAAAGAAATCGCATGACAGCGCGTCGCTTTGTCTAAAACCGACTCTGACAGAGCAGCGTGCATTGGCAGGGATGCCAAAACTAGACATGGCTCTATAAAGCTCGGCTCTATAAATACTGTCATACGCGGCCTTAAAATCGATGAACAAGTGGTGGGTATCGATTTGTTGATCCTGGGTTTTTTCCAAGATCTGCTGTAATGTGAATATTTGATCGATGGTGGACTTTCTGGTCTAAAGCCTCACTGATAAGGACCTATCAGATTGTTGAGGAATGGCTTCAGACGTTCACCTAGCACGGCAGAGAGGATCTTATATGCGATGTTAAGGAGGCTGATTCCTCTGTAGTTGGCTCAGGTTAGAGGGTCTCCTTTCTTAAGGATCGGGCATACGATGCTAAGATTCCATTCTGTGGACATGCTTTCCTCCGACCATATTCGGCAGATGAGTTGGTTCATACTCCTACTCAGGTCATCTCCTGCTGCTTTAAATAACTCGGCAGTAAGGCCGTCAGCTTCAGCGGCTTTATTTGACTTAAGCTTCGAAATAACTGCCTTCTCTTGGTAACATTCAATCATCATTTGAAGTGACACAAATTGTTTTTAAGTAAAATAAGATAATATCTCGCAAGGCAATGAAGTAAACCATTGAATTAAAAAAAAAAAATTTTTAAATGGTAGTCATGGTCTTATAAAATATTGAAATGTGCGACACTTGAAGATTTTTCCCTTTTCAAAGCTTTCAATTTAAAAAAAAATGATTTTTCTTGAAAACTTTAAAACCCTAAGTTTAAGTTACATAAATATTTTTAAATTGTTAAATTATGTTTACAATTGAAAGAGTGTTAGGCTTGTTTTCAAACGTTCAAAAACAAAAAAATTACATCAGAATGAGTTATTTTTTTTTTGCATGAATAAAAATCATTTTTTTTAGATAATATCCCCTTTTATTTATTCACTCTTCTTTAGAAATAAAAAAAAAATAAAAAGTTGCGTGGTTTAGTATTATCACTGCTGCAATAAAAATCAGCCTAAGTTTCTGAAAATTTTGTTTTTTAAATTTTTTTAAATTTTAAATAAAATTTTGTAAACGCCAATTTTTAGCTGTAGGTATTCAATAACTAAATAATAAATTTTATTTCAATTAAATATCTATTGAAACGTAGAAGAAACATTACAATTTCTAATCGCACAACGATTATTTGCATAGGCAACATACCCTTAACAGTACTCTCTGGTGTCCGATCCAATGTTATTGACAAACTGCCATGGCTTGATTTGAAGGCCAAGAACATTGTGACTACGTGTAAACCAAAAGAGGTTGAAATCGATTTTCGTGCGTATGGCGAATATACACTTAAGTTTATTTGAATGTTCACCGCTGTCATCTCAGGTAAAACCGAAAACTTGGCTAATTTTTATGTAACAAATGAAATGGTAAAAGTTTTGCTCGCATATGAAACGGGATATGCTTTCGGGGTTCTAAAAATTAGAATCGATCTCAAGTCACAAATAAGTTGCTTCAATACTATTAATTCAAAGGGAAAGGTGATTAATATACCGATTAAATCTGATGTGAAACCAGTAGCACAGCCATACCGACGACGCGTCGTCGCGACGCACAGTGTGTCGTTTCATACAAGCTGGACGTAAAAAATTCAAATTGTGTTCCAAATGAATGTACATATTTTATTTCAGCATGAAATATTGAATTTTTAACTTTTTTCAAAAAATGAAATCTTGATATTTTTTTTAAACTGTAGTTAAGGGAAAACATTTATTTTTAAAGATTCTGTCTGGTGTTTTTCTTTGTAAATAGTGGTCGCATCGAGTTGAATCAAAAAGCATTTTAAAGCCTTGATTTTCTAGTTATGACATTTGTTAGTGGATACTTTTAATAATAAAATAAAATTGGTCATTTCACACAGAAACAAAATTAATATTTTTTTACATTATTTCTTATAATCTTGAGATAACATTATCTTTTAGACATATTTTCTACAAACCTGTTTTTTGATCCGCTTGATTCAACCAACCAAAGCTGGCCACCTTTGTGGTGGCTAGTGTTGGCCTGTCGATAGTATCAATGTTTTTTGGAAAAGTACCTAATCCGATAGTTTAGCATGCATGTTTCATATGGTTTGCTGATAGTTTAAATTCTCTGTGCATATGTTTATGCTATTTACTGTTCTAAATAAGTTTCTATTTGAAAAATAACAATTGAGATCCACCAGGAAATATTGTGGTGCACTCACTTTTTTTGGTTATATATCTTAAAAATCATGGAATTTCGCCAAATGATCTTTAAGATACACATATTAATCAAACTAACCAAAAATAGAGAGTTACAACACAGAAATTATCTGCTGGATATTTAATTATTATTTTTCTAACCATTATATTATTTAGTCGTTTAATCCAGATTTAAATTTTAAACCAGATGTATTTAGTAGAGGTCTGCATGAATACATTCATTTGCCTTCCCTGACCAAGCACAGTACTTCAGTGTATTCTGTTCGTTACATTCATAGAAAGTAGTGTACACTGAAAATGAATACACTATTCTTGAAAACAAACACTGCACACGATTCGATCCCTTTATAACAGAACGAATACAGTATTTGGTTTCTATCCTAGGCTTGAATGCTTGAGTCAAATAGAACAGAACAAGCCTAACATATTATAAACACATCGAATACACCGAATGTACGGGTATAAAATCAAATACACTAGTTTTTTTATCTTCTAGGCTTTACTTCTTAAATGGTAGTTCGTCACAGCGACGAACCGGGAAAAAATTTCTAATTCAACTCTAGTGTATTTATAATTTAAACTTATTTTATGATTGTTACGCTTGTATGGCACGTAAAATTACAAATGAGATATCAAAAAATAGGATTTTTTACACAGATGCGATATATGAAAAAATTAACACACTACATTCAAACAATAAAGAGTTGTGTGGTTTTTAATCGATTCTACGCCAATAACGGTACTTGGTGATTTTTTATAATTTTAATTCTTTTTTCTAAACAACGAAAAAATCAATGAAAACATTTACAAATATATAAATTCAAATTAAATTAATTTGTTGTATTTGATTCGGTGTATTCGATGTGTTCGATATAAACTCGCTGTATTCTATGCATTTGAGAAAAAAATCAAATGGTGTATTCGTTTCAAGTAAATACACGATTCTATTGTTTTGGTTTGAGTTAATGATTCATTTGATTTGTTTTGAAAGATGTGAATGCAGTGAATAGTGTATTTGAAAAAATATAGAACGGCTTGGAAGTGGTTTCAAGCCATTCGTTGCAGATGTTTAATAAAGATACACTCATATTTATATCTTCCAAAATAGCTGAAAGTCACGAATTTCGCAACTTTTATGTATTTTTTCCGTTACAATAAAATGTGATTCGAGTTTGAAATTAATTAAATAATAAACTATTAATCCTATAAAATATTTTTCATTTTATGTTTTATATAATTTCACGCTAAATTTAAAATAATAATTATAAATGTATGAAGAAATATTTCATAAGAAATCGTAGATATCTTGTCTTTGATATTCGATAGCTTTAAACTTATTCGTGCTAGGTTTATTTTTTTTGTTGTTTTGTAGTCAGTAGGATATTGTTACTCCTTAGAAATACACCAATAACAAAAATTCCGAGTTGACTTTTTTACGTCCAGCTTGTATGAAACGACATGTGAAGGGAGCACACTAGCGACCACTTAAATAATTAATTCATTAATTGTTTTGAATCCAACCATGCTTCGATACTTGACACTTAAGTTCCCATAACATACATTGCCCTAAGCACAAGATACATTCAATCAAAATATAATGTAAAGCATTGGCTTGCCTTCTACGTCAGGGTAATTAAAAGATATACTCGAGCATATTATGTGACTCGTAGTCAACATTATAATTATCAAAAAATATCATATTACTCTGATGACACGAACTGAAAGAATATAACATGAGCATAATAAAATATTAATGATCTGATGGTATGCGATCAGCGGTCATTTGTTTGGACTGAGAAATATGTCAACTAAACATTTTGTGGCTGGACGTTCACCCTCGGTGTATCGTACAAATTATGCTGAGTATCGATTAATAGGTTCAAGAATCGAAGTGTGGATCGATTTCAATAACAAATCATTTTATATAAATAGGAACTACATTTTTGAATAAAACTGTCTTCGTCTGTAGACACTAAAGAAGAAGTAACGTCTTTTTATTACTTGAGAAGCTTACGAGCTACAAGTACAATTTGACAATTATTTCAATTGGTTCTAAGGTCAAAACCTCGAGTGCGTTAGCCAGAGGTCTGAGCTGAGGCATTTATGCCAGGCGATTTGATACAAGGATCCCTTTGAGAAACGTCAGTTTAAACATTACATGGCGATCTTGCCAGGAGTTAGAATTAGTTCAGACTGAATTAGAACCAACCAACATTACTTAACGACCAACTTTTAAATAACAATTTTGATGTCCGAGCAGCTGGCATTGGCAGCCGCCTATATTAAAAAAAGCGAACGAGCTCCTGCGGCAAACATCTGTGGAGGATAAGAACATTGGTCCTAAACCACTCACCATTGAAGAATATAAACGGCGGACAGCCAGAAGATCAGAAACAGGAACTTTACCAAGTCTGAAGGAAGTACAAAAGGCAAAATCTAGAGGAGGTCTCCAGGTAAAGCGCAGAGAAGAATTGCTGGAGCTGATGAGATTGGCCAACATACCAGGTCAATCGACGGAGGTAAGAAATAGGTTCTTACTTCAACTCCGTCAAAAGAAAAAAGAGCAAAGAAAAATCGAGCAAAATAAAAAAAAGACAAAAAAAAGTTCGACAAATTGTTTGAAGCAACTTTGCAAACAGCTAAAGACGCGCTTAAAAATTTAAAATAATGGGTAAGACCCAATCGAAACAGGAAGAGGTCATAATCAACAACAACGGCCAGCAGAACAACAATAAAGAAGAATTACACTATGGCATCGATTTTAGTATGGTAGTAATAATAATTTTAATTCTAATTATAGGAAAATATTTGGTTAACCTTATAAAAAAAAAATTTGAAAACAAAATTAATAAACAAATAATAAAAAATAATATTAGAAGAAGAATTTCTGTTTAAAAAAAAAAAATAAAAAAAAAAAAAACAAATAATGTAAAAATATAAATATAACTGTTAACATTAAACAAAAAAAAAAAAAAAAAAAACAAATTGTATTATATTATTTTATCCTCTATTTCTATTAAATATATTTATTTACATGGACTTCAAAAACCTTGAAGAATCCTTAGAAAGATTAAGAAATTGTTATAAAAGTTTAAAAAAATCTCCCACCCGTAAACGAAAAACAAAGGGAGCAAACTTAAAGCTAAAAGAGATTTTAGAACTTTATAATAGTTTTATCGAAAATTTCACAATTATCAACCAAAAAGATTTAAATAACGAAGAACACAAATACCTATCTGATTTGACGTCTAAAGCAAAGGAATATAAAAACTTGGCAGAAGAGATAGTTAAAAGTAATATAAAAGAAATTAATTCAGAAGAATCAAAATCAGAAGAAGAGGAACAGAAACAGGACAATAAAACAGAAAAAATAATAACAATGGCAGATTTCGATTTTAGCAAGGCGCAAAAGTTGCCTATACTTAATTGTGCAGAAAATGATAAGCGAGCAGAAAATATTAGAGATTTTTTAAATAACTTGGAGTTTTATCATGATACACTAAATGAAACTTCAAAGACTACGCTCATCAAGTTTGCATTAAAATGTAAAATCCAAGGTAGGGCTCTAACAGAATTAGGAACCGCAAAGATTTATAACATTTGAACATCTAAAATCAAGTTTAATTTCAAAATGCGGAGACAAAGACACTATAGAAAGTATACAGGCTAAGCTAGAGAGATCACGTCAAAAAAATCGGCCAATGCGAGAATTCGTGTCAGAGATAGAACATCTAATATCAAAAATGACAGAATTAGAAATAGGCATACAAGGGGAAACAGCTAGAGAAACATTAACAACAGCAAATGAACGTAGAGGGTTAGCATTTTTAAAACAAGGAGTTAATGATAGGTACAAGATAATTCTGGATAGTGCAAGGCATAAAAAAAATGCAAGATGCCATAACGCATTTATTAGAGTTAGCTCCAAGTACGGTTCAAGTTACAGAAAATATAAGATATGTCAACAATTTTTCTAATACTCAAAACCAAACAAGAGGTCAGGGTTTTGTACCACGTAGTTTTCAGAAAAGTTACCGAAACACTAACATGAATCGAAATTTTCCGAGACAAAATTATGTTCGTAGCAATTACTCTCAAAATTTTCCCAGACAAAATAATTTTAACAACAATAATTATCAACGATCATTTAATCAACCACGTTTTAACTCACCACAGAATAACAATTCTAATCAATATAATAGCTCAAATAGAACCAGTCCAAATAACATAAATAGACAAAATCATAACCAATCTAATTTATATACAAGAGACAATAGACAGAATACTTATCAAAGTACTTCCAACACAAGAGATAATGGAACAAACTCTTTGAGGAATAGCAGAAACAATAATAGAGAAACAACATATTTTGCGAATGAGGGAAACGAACAACCCACCGAGGGGGAAGCCGACCTATCGGGGGGCAATCTCTAAGCCCAATACAACACATAGCTATATGTGCAGGGGGCATAGCAAACGGCCTATATGTAAAATTGAAAATTAACAATAAATCTGATATAAAATTTTTATTAGATACAGGAGCATCTATTTGTACAATTAAACAAGGGGTTTTGAATGAAAATATAAAAATAAATGAAAGCAATAAAATAACAATACAGGGTATTTCCGGTAACCTAAGAACACTAGGAACTAGTATAAATTCTCTTACAATAGGACAACACAATACATCCTATACTTTTCATGTAGTACAAGATTCATTTCCGGTACCTGTAGATGGGATTATTGGTGCTAATTTTCTTAAAGATTTTGGGGCAGTAATAGATCTAGAACACTTTATATTGAAACTATCTTCAGAATCTTTTCAAATATCTCTACCTATTTTAAACCCAGAACAATTACTTTCACTTACCATTGCCCCCAGATCTGAAGCCACTTATTGGCTAAATAGCAAAAATTTAGACACAAGAATATTCGATTCACAAGAACTATGTGAAGGAGTTTTCATGGCTAGTTCTATTTCTCATGTAAAAAACGGGAAAATTCCAATAAAAATTTTAAATACCCGAGAATCCGAAGTAAAAATTAAATGGATAGAACCCAAATCCATGCCGATATCAGATTACCATATTCTAGCATACGAGCAAAAAATTAAACCTTCAAATTCACGAACTCAACAGTTACTTAAAGAAATGAACTTCGAAACTCTTAACGAGGAGGAAAAATATGAACTCGAAGCTATATGTTCTAAATTCCAAGATATTTTCCACCTAGAAAACGACAAACTCACATACACACATATAGGTCAAGCTCAAATATCACTCAAAGAAGGAGCTACTGCAAAATATACCAAACCATATAGATTACCTCATTCTCAGAAAAAAGATATTCAAACCGAAGTAGAAAAAATGCTCAAAGATGACATAATAGAGCCGTCAATATCCGCATGGAACTCACCTATACTTGTTGTACCAAAGAAAAAAGATCCCATAACTGGAATACAGAAAGTCAGATTGGTAATTGATTATAGAAGAGTAAACGATGTTATTGAGGATGATAAATTTCCTTTACCTAACATAACTGACATATTTGATATGGTTGGAGGTGCAACATATTTTTCTTGTATAGATTTAAGCCAAGGTTATTATCAAATGAAATTAGAGAAAAATAGCAGACCTTATACTGCTTTTTCGACAGAAAATGGACACTACCAACTAAAACGCCTTCCAATGGGTTTAAAAATATCACCCAGCACTTTTTCAAGAATGATGTCTATAGCTATGTCAGGCCTCACGTACTCACGTTGTTTCGTATACCTTGACGATCTTATAGTTTTCGGTAAAAATTTAGAACACCATAATAAAAATTTAATGGAAGTTTTCGAAAGATTTAATGAAGTGAACCTTAAAATCCATCCAAGAAAATGTGCTTTTCTTAGAAAAGAAGTTCTATATTTAGGACACATAATATCTGATAAAGGTATTATACCGGATCCTTCTAAGTCGAATGTAATGAAAAATTATCCAATTCCTCAAAACGCAGATGAAGTAAGAAGGTTTGTAGCATTTGCTAATTATTACCGAAAATTTATACCAAATTTTGCTACACTTGCGATGCCTTTAAATCGGTTATTAAGGAAGAACGTAGAATTTAAATTCTCTGAAGATTGCAACACATCTTTTAATCTACTAAAAGAATTTCTAATAAGCCCAAATGTTCTACAATTCCCAAATTTTGAAAAAGAATTCATACTCCGAACAGATGCATCTGGATTTGCTTTAGGTTCTGTGTTATGACGATAAACCAATTGCTTACGCAAGTAAATCTCTTAACAAAGGAGAAAAGAATTACAGTACTATAGAAAAAGAATTACTTGCTATAGTTTGGGCAGTAAGGCACTTCAGACCATATCTGTTCGGAAGACGTTTTAAAATATTAACCGATCATAGGCCTTTAGTATATCTATTTTCGCTTAAAGAACCTTCCAGTCGATTAACCAAATTTAGGCTTTTATTAGAAGAATATAATTTTTATGTAGAGTATTCACCAGGAAAAAATAACTGTACTGCAGATGCTCTGAGTAGACTACAAATTAATTCAGAAGACTTGCAAAAATTATACGTTTGTGTGACTACAAGAGCACAATCAAAGAAATCCGATATAAAGCAAGATAATCCCAAAAATGAAAAGTTAGAAAAAGAGAAAATCATTAGTGAACTCTTGAAACCTCCAGAAAAGGGTTTGAAAGTAGTTGAGTTAAAAATAATTAACAGTTTCAAAGAAGAAGATGAAGATTTTGCTAAATTAAAGGGTACTAGAGTAGTAGGTCCAAGTCTAATATTAGGATATATTCCAGGAAGTAATTGTTTGATTTTAAATCGGTCCAAGGTAAGCACTAATGCCCGATCGACATCATTTGACAAAATGTTGTTGAGGGACGTGCAGAAAAACTGTGAACCGCAAATAAATAATGAAAAGGAATCCAAGAATGGCACTATTGACCGATCGACATCATTTGACAAAATGTTGTTGAGGGACGTGCGTACAATTTGCGGACCTTTATTAATTAAAAATATTTATATAACTAAAGAAGAATTAAGAAAATTATCAGACGGCCGTCGTAAAGAAAAAATAAATATATTAAAGAAACAGATAGAAGAAATATTTAAAGAAAGTAAAATAAAAGTGCACATAATAGATGAATCGATTAAAATAACGGACCCTTGCAAAATAAAACTAATACTAAATGATTTTCATATGTTACCAACGAGTGGACATGCTGGTATTAATCGCATGTTACGTAATATTCGAAAAAAATATTTTTGGACAGGCATGCAAAACGATGTGACGACATACGTTAAGCACTGCCCAGTATGCCAACGTAACAAATATATACAACCAAAGAAGCAACCAATGACTATCACATCGACAGCCGAATCAGGTTTCGATAAAATTTTTCTTGATTTAGTTGGACCTCTTGACGAATCAGAAAATGGGTCAAAATATATTCTCACTCTTCAAGACGAATTGACGAAGTTTATAGAAGCTATACCACTACCAAACAAGGAAGCCAATACTGTAGCTAAAGGACTCGTAGAAAATTTTATCCTAAGATATGGAATCCCAGGAACTATAGCATCTGATCAAGGTACAGAGTTTATTAATAAAGTTTTTAAAGATATGTGTAATTTGTTAAAGATAGAACAACTACAGTCTACCGCTTACCATCATGAAAGCATTGGAGCATTAGAGAATTCCCATAAAGTTTTAGGAGCTTATCTTCGGAGTTATGTATCAGAAAAACATACAGATTGGAGCAGTTGGTTGCCCTATTATGTTTTCTGTTACAACACTTCAGTACATTCGGAAACAGGGTACACACCTTTCGAATTAGTTTTTGGAAGACAATGTAAACTACCTTCCAACCTTACTTTAAAACCTATGCAACACACACATTAAATAACATAAATGATTAAAAAGATGTAAAAAGTAATATACAGATTATCACTTAAATTTTTCTTCTCTTTCATATATAGCCGGCATAGAAACTAAGTAATATTTTTAAACAAATATAGAATATAGTATACGTTAACAAAAACAAATTAGAAGAAGTAAAATGTATTTAATAAGTCACGTAAAAATTAATTGTATGAATGAATGAATGATTGTACAACAAAAAAAAAAAAAAAAAAAAAAAAAAAAAAAAAAAAATATATATTTATATATACATAGGTATACACTTTTATATATATATAATATTATATACATGTAACATAAATAATAATACAATCTAATATATGTTCTATCCCAATGAAAACAAAAAGAATTAAAAAAAAAAAAAAAATTAATTAGCAAAAAAAAAAAAAAAAATATATCCATAATTGTACAAGTGGCGCGTAAAAGAAGAAATCAAGAGTTGTCATGATTTCTCCTTTTTCCCCAGGAAGGGTGGTGTGAAGGGAGCACACTAGCGACCACTTAAATAATTAATTCATTAATTGTTTTGAATCCAACCATGCTTCGATACTTGACACTTAAGTTCCCATAACATACATTGCCCTAAGCACAAGATACATTCAATCAAAATATAATGTAAAGCATTGGCTTGCCTTCTACGTCAGGGTAATTAAAAGATATACTCGAGCATATATGTGACTCGTAGTCAACATTATAATTATCAAAAAATATCATATTACTCTGATGACACGAACAGAAAGAATATAACATGAGCATAATAAAATATTAATGATCTAATGGTATGCGATCAGCGGTCATTTGTTTGGACTGAGAAATATGTCAACTAAACATTTTGTGGCTGGACGTTCACCCTCGGTGTATCGTACAAATTATGCTGAGTATCGATTAATAGGTTCAAGAATCGAAGTGTGGATCGATTTCAATAACAAATCATTTTATATAAATAGGAACTACATTTTTGAATAAAACTGTCTTCGTCTGTAGACACTAAAGAAGAAGTAACGTCTTTTTATTACTTGAGAAGCTTACGAGCTACAAGTACAATTTGACAATTATTTCAATTGGTTCTAAGGTCAAAACCTCGAGTGCGTTAGCCAGAGGTCTGAGCTGAGGCATTTATGCCAGGCGATTTGATACAAGGATCCCTTTGAGAAACGTCAGTTTAAACATTACAGTCGAATAGTTTTTTCCTGAACACAGTTTATTATAATAAAGTTAATTACCTATACCTAGACAACTCTAAACTTGGGTCGGCAGACATAATATAAACCTGTCCAATAGAAAAAAGTTGGATTTGTGTATAATGTACATACATATGTACTCCCATACCATTTTCATGTTTCTGTTCACATTTTTGTTACAAGATCTTGAGTTGGATATTTCTAAATGCATTTTGGAGTACTGCAGTAGGTACTGTTAATTATTTTTTGTCTGATTTAAGATTGAAAACCTATTTGAAATCGAATCGCATTTTATTATATTTGTTGTTCAAAACTTAAAATTTATTCAATTTTTTTTTTAATAGGTATAACAAATAATAATACGATTCACCTGATGATGTTCATTGACATGAACGAAACGTTGTGACAATATAAATAATTGTTTTTTCATAGGACTAAAGCCCGTCATTTATATTTTCGATTCACAGACATAGTTAGATCCTCGTAAATATAATTTTTTTATCCTATAAAGCTGTACTTAAACGATAAAAACGGATGGATGGATATAATTAACAGTTTCCTTTTCAATGTTTAAATATTACAAGAAAAATTTAACATAAACACCGACTCTCAGAATCTTGCAAGATACATACTCGTAGTTGTGTAGGCACAATTTTTTTTTTTTTTTTAATTCGAATTTTAACTACGAAAAAGCAATTATATAGGTAGGTACCCACCTACAACCTTGGGTAGGAAACTATTTCATTGTGTGAAAAATAGGTAGGTATTTATTAATTGGAGATATTCTTGCAAGATTTTGAGGCTGGCCAAGGCTTACCATGCGTAGGTATTTGAGTTAAATTTCTTACAGGATTTTATATGTTGGATAGGTGATTGAATTGAAGCTTGCATTTTTTTATTGTATCCAGGTACCTCGGTAGGAAGTTAATAATTTTGTTGTTCAAAAAATAAAATTGAAATATCGATCAAATTTTACATAAATAACGCAATAAAAAAATGAAGCATTTAAATTGCCCGCCAAATCAATCAAATATTGCAAAAAAAAATGTATCCTCAACATCAAAACAAATAAACACAAAATACAAAACTAAATCAATGCCAATGAGAGCACACAAAACATATACCTTCAGCTATAGATGTATATTTTTTGCTCGCACACCATAATAAAGCACAAAAAAAGGCATAAAGGCAACACAGTATAGCCCTTTCTCGTTCTTATTCATAGTCCATTTCGTAGTCTCCAATCTGAAAGAATTCTTCCATTTTTAGTCTCCAATCTCAAGAAATGTCTCCATTTCTCAGACCCCAACCCCAATAACCCAAAAAAAATAGTCTCGTCTTTCCCCTACCACCAATTTTCGACGCTTAAAGACTCCCCAAATCGAATTTTACACCTCAAATTTTGCAGTGCCACCACAAGGGTCCGCGCAACCCTAAAAAAAAACTCGCCATGATAGTACTATAATTTATATATTATACAAAGCTTTTTTCTTTTCAACAGGCATACCCATTACCCAACCCAGGAACGGGCAAGAAAGCTCTCTGCCTGTTCATGATTAAAGCTCTCTGTCTGTTCATGAAGAAAGCTCTTTTGTTCACATTATCTTCATGTGTATTTGTGTCTGTCTGTCCCATAATATATATAACACCCAGCGCTTGTACAGAAAATAAACAAAATGAGTGGTTGAGCGAAATAGATTTTTGATTATCCGTTGAAAAAAGACGTTTTGGTTTCTTGGTTTCATTTTATTTGGCAACGGGGAAAAGTTTAAAGGATTTTGATTATATTTTTAAATGTAGGTATGTATGTAGCCGAATAAAAACGGGGTGAAATTGGTTTTAACATTCTTTTTTTCGCACAGGTTTTTAACTAGGCTTCATAGAGAGCTGTATCTCTCTGAAAAATGATCGTTTTGAGATGATAAAAAGAGCCATTGATATTTCGTTTTGATAGAAGGTTTTGTACTCAAATTATGGTTATTAAATAGGTACCTACCTACACCTCTCGTATCGTTTGTCGTTTCGCGTATAGTGTCCCCATCATAAGTCCCACAAAAATAATTAATAGAAAACAATTTAAATAATCCTGATAATAATAATAATAAAAAAAAAAATCAAAATATACTCAAAAAAAAGCAAATCAACACACCAAAAAAATCAACTAAAAAAAATTAGTGCCGCAAAAAAAAAAAAAAAAACAAATAATAGAAATTAATGCTTCGGAAACTCAATGCTGCTTTCTGTCGCTAAAGCGAGACGCACCCCCCTGCCATTATCTATGAGTGGCACTTGCATCGAAGAAACTAATCAGCTTGCGATTTTAGGTATGTGTATCACAAACCATCTTTAGTAGAATGATCACATAATTAACGTTCCTTTGGAGATGCAAGAAATTCTTTCCCCCTTCTGATCTGGCTATTATTTACAAAAGCTATATACGTCCAAGGCCTGAGTGTAACTCCCATCTCTGGGCTGGTGCTCCAGCAACTTACTTAAGCCTCTTGGACAGTATACAAAGATGAACCTTCAAAATGATCGGAGACAGGAACATCATCGATACTTTTACGTCACTCAAACAGCGGCGTAACGTTTCCTGTCTCTCACTCTTTTATCGTTACTTTTACGGTAAGTGCTCTATTGAAATAGCCAGTTGCATTCCTCCCCTTAAACGATTCAATCGTAATACTCGCGCTTCCAGGAATGCTCATCAGTTTACTCTTGAACCCAATTTCGGTCGTACTGTTAAGTAAAGGGATTCGTTTTTTAGCCGTACTACGCGAATTTGGAATGCCCTTCCACGCTCTGTCTTTCCCTCTCATTGTGATGTGACGAAGTTCAAAACTGCTCCTTTTAAATTCTCTCCTTCTTACCTGAAGCTCGCACTGTGTCTTTGACATATAAAGGGTACATAATAATCCCCTTGAGTGCGCGCTTATTATAAAAAAAAAAAAATTGCTTTGTACGCCCAATTCTGTTAAATACAGGCAAGCTGTTTTGGCACTAAGTGAAACCCAAGTAGGTGAAACTACTGATCCTCCTACGCCATTATTCCTTCCTCATCATGGTCTCGCCGTCTACGTAAGAAATGGTGTTGCACCAACTCTTTGTTTAACTTCTTGTGGTTTAAATTCTCGGTAAACAGGAGCATCATACATTATTGTTTCCTCTATCGAAGCCCTAATTTGGAAAGAGTTTCACGCATTTGATGCTCTTACTGACTCCATCCAAAGAATTGTTTCTTAGCATCCTCACACTGAAATCGTTATTACGGGCGATTTCAATGTACACAATTCTTGTTGGCTTCAACATTCGGGCCAGACAATACCCGAAGGTACGAGAACAAAAGAGCTCTTATAGTAGGGGAGGCGACCGTAAGAATACCTATGTCATCGTGTCAATGGAAATTTGACCCACTATGATGGTCTCACAGATTTTTTCTGGACCGCTAAGAAAAGCGGTATTTCCGGTACCGAATAGAAAAACAAATTCATTCATCAAGTTAAGTCACGATTACAGTTGGATAAGAGCGCTTTTTGAAATGCCTTCATTTACGAGTGAAGAATGTGCAAACATTTTATTTGTTTATGAGTGGTGCAATGGAAATCCAAAAAGAGCAAAACGATGATACCAAGAACTTTATCCTAACAGACGACTATCGAAACACTTTTGGAAATACCTTTCCAAGGCTTCTAGAAACTGAATCAGTTTCAACTACAAGATCCAACGCGAGAGGGGCAAGCACAAGAAGAGTTTCGGTCGATGAAAGAATACTGGCAGCTGTTGAAATCGATCATACCATCAGCATAAGACGCTTGGCTCTAAAATTCAATGTTTCCAAACACATAATTTCCACTATATTACATGAAGACAATATTCATCCATATTACCATACACCTGTGCAAAAACTGCTTCCCGATGATTTTGAAAATAGGCTCGAATTTTGTAACTGGTTGCTAGAGGGAAGCTTAGATGACAACCAGTTTATAAACAGAATTCCTTGGTCAGACGAATCTCAATTCACAAGAGATGGTATTACGAATTTCCATAATCTCCATACATGGGCTTCGAGCAATTCATATTCAAGACGGCAAACATCATTTCAGCAAAGAATCAGCGTCAATATGTTAGCAGGTGCAAATGGAAATAAGTTAATTCTACAAATTTTCTGGAGTTTTTACAAAATATTCTACCAGACCTATTGGAGGATGTTCCACTTCTTCAACAAGCCTCCTCATATTTTCAACAAGATGGTGCTCCGGCCTACTATGGTGATACGGTGATCGATCGATAGGCAGAAATGGATCAATTCACTGGCCTGCACGATCTCCCGAACTCACTGTACTATTTTTTTTTCATGGGGAGGGAAACGAATCAAAGAAGTCGTTTACTCATCTCAATTAACAACTTTAACTGAATAAGAACAACGTATTTTCGAAGGATCACTAAAAGTAAGGCAAGAGTTACTGAGAATAAACTTTAAAAATGAAATCCTAAAATGGGTGTAGCATGCATTCAAAACGTAAGAGGGCACTTTGAGCACTAATTATGACGGTATTTGTGTATATATTACAAAAATATTACTTAAAACTGCACAAATTATTGGTTTATTCAAACCTGTACATTCCAGGGCAAAAAATCATATTTTTTAATTTTATCTGTTTTGGATTATCCCAAGTATCATAAAATGTATGGGTTTTTGAGAAGACTTTTTAATATGTTTTTTTTTATTAGTGCTTTGTTCACCAGGTAAAATTAAGAAAATTTTATGTTCATTATATTTTAAAAAAAGACCTCAAAGTAAAAATTTTGCTCGGGTAAGAAAAATGAAACACAATTTGAAATTGAATATCTGGCAACCCTTAAAACATATCAGCCCAATTTAAACGTAGTTTTAAAGGGTAGTATTTCTACGAAAAAAAGTTAAAAATGAGGTCCCTACCATTAGTACTTACAAGTACTAACAGAGAAATTGAACTTAACATGAGTCAGGGTACACCACACTTTTCGTAGAATCGATGTTTGAAAAATATTGAAAGTTGAAAAACAGATAATCTTAATTTAATGATTTTTTGAATTAAAAGTAGTCTGAGAAGTGATTTAGCTACGATAAAAGTTTTGCTGACCATACAAATTTATAAAGAAGATCGTTTAAGCTTTCATTTGGTACCATTTTTATAGTATTAACATCAAAAAAACTGATATTACAATTTAAAAGAATTAATGTAATTTAATGATTTTTTTTTTCATTAAAAATGGTCGGACTGGGGATTTGGTGCAAGTAAAGTGTCCGTGTCCAACCACCGGATTCGTAATGTAGACTATCTCACCTTTCATTTGATACCTCATTTGTTTATTGCCTCGATGACGGACAAACAGAAAGGCACCAATTTTTTTGGTCCGATCGGTGGTTTTGAAATCAGCTACAAAAACCCTAGCGATTGCTTTTGAAATTATCCATTGATCCAATAACCTAACCTAACATCAACAAACGGTACAAAAATTACAGCTTTTCATACCAAACGGTCCAGAAAAAGTCTGTACGACCATCAGTTTTGTAAATGCCTCGTCATTTACTATAAGGTATTGGGTCAAATTTCCATTGACTCGATGACATTATGTAGGTATTCTTACACTCCCCTCCCGGACTATTCTTCTTGTTTAACTTTTTGTTTGTTTGTTTAACACTTTGTAAATATACCAAGCTGTGTCAACTTATGTATAAAACGTGGACCTGTAATGCTGTAATTCCATAGGATCTTTTAATAAAACACGGTGTTTGTTTAGAGTCGGGAAAATAACTAAAAAACCCGACCACTTGTATCTTTTATTAAAACTTATCACTCAAATGATTGAAGAACTGAAATCTTTTACTGTACGGTAACTGAGTGCACGTAGGCAACTCAGACGCGATTAGCGACATATGTTTTGAGGTTACGGCGTAGCTTGTGCAGCCAGTGTAGAACAACTGTAGAATCAGAGCACAAAAAGTATGGTGCATTCTGCCATTCCATTGACTCCCTGGCTTGTAACAGCAATCTTGACAATAACTCTGCCGCAGCTAGCTCTAACCTCTGGATCATAACTGTTTTCAGCGGAGCTACTCTTGTTTTTGATATGAGCAGTCTGCTTGTACCTGTACCATTCGCTTGCTCCATGCGAATATAAATTACTGCCCCGTATGCTGTACTTGATGCGTCTGAGAAGCCATCGATATCAACCGCTGACACACCTAGGTGCCTAACCATCTGTCTACGGATTTTTTCTAGGAATATTATGCCATTCCAGAACTCTTTCCATCTTTCTTCTATTTCTTTGGGCACCTGGCCATCCCAAACTGTACTCAGCCTCCAGATATCCTGAATCATGACCTTTCCCAGGATAGTGAATGGAGATAGGGAGCGGGTCAGAATTCTGGTTTTCAAAATTCTGCTCGGTCAAAATTCTGTTTTTCAAAATTCTGGCTGTACAAAATTCTGGTTGACCAAAATTCTGTTTTTCATAATTCTGTTTTTCGAAATTCTGTCTAAGGAAAATTTCCATTGAAACAAACATTTTTTTATGACTAAACATTTATTTAATTAAGAAAAACGTAAATAATGTTTATAATAATGTATATTCTTTTGCATTAGAAAACTATGTATACCACGTTCCAACATATTTTGTTATACCTTTACTGTATATATACTAGAGTATACTCGTACGTAGATAGTAAACATTTAGTAAATAAAAAATCGTCTCAAATATGTATGTACGTATGGTATTACCATGTTTAATAAAGTAATATTCAATTACAAGAAATCAATTTTTCATAATTCTGTTTTTAAAAATTCTGTAAATCTGTTGAAAAAGAGAAATCGTTTTGATAATGTAAAAAAGTGCGCACTTTTTTACATTATCAAAACGATTTCTCTTTTTCAGCAGATTTACAGAATTTTTAAAAACAGAATTTTGAAAACCAGAATTTTGAAAACCAGAATTTTGAAAACCAGAATTTTGAAAACCAGAATTTTGACCAAGCAGAATTTTGAAAAACAGAATTTTGACTTGCAGAATTTTGACCAAGCAGAATTTTATACAGCCAGAATTTTGAAAAACAGAATTTTGACATGCAGAATTTTGAAAGCAGAATTATGACCCAAGCAGAATTTCGACCCCAACCCCCGGAGATATATAGCCATTTGGATCATATAATTGTGCTACACATCCGACTATTTTCCTCTTGGTGAGTGTGCCGACTATCTTTGGTGTTTTTACTTCATACGTGAATTGGTCCGACGCTATCAGCCATTTTAAGCCTATGATGATTCCTCTTCCCCCAAAAATACCAATGAGGCATCACTCGTGCCAGCATTCATCTCTCTCATGAATTTTTTGGAGTAAGATTTTCATTGACATAACTCGAAACCAGCTCCTTTCAGTACTTTATGGATGTCTTTCGCTAACTGAGTTGCTCTAGCTTCATTCGATTAGCCTGTTGGGCAATCGTCCATATAGAAGTCGTTTCTGATCGCTGCGTATGCTTCTGGAAAAGCTCTTCTGCTTCAATAGTAGCTTGAACCACTGAGCGAACTGCTAAATGGGCTGAAGACGTTAAGCCGAAAGTTACCACAGTGAGCCAATATTCTAGCAATGGTTCATGTTTACTTTCTCTCCAAAAGATTCGTTGGAGATCCCACTGCTTTTCGTTCAGTTTGACTTGGTTGAACATTTTCTTAACATCGCCACACTCTACGATGCGGTACCTTCGCATTATTGTTTCATGCAAGTCTCTTTGCAGCTTTTCGCCTAGCATCTGTACTTCATTTAATGATATACCTGTATCTGTACGACAACTTGCATCATATACTATTCGGAACTTCTTTTCTATACAGTGATACAAGGATTTCTAGTAGCTAGTTTTACATGACCTAGCCTAATGCTGTCACGCATCTTCTGTACATAGGTTGCTCTTAATTGATCGCATTTTTCTAACTTTCTTTCTAGGTACATGAATCGACGTAGCGCTAATGCGCGTGAACTGCCCATCTCAGTCCATTCCGATTTCAATGGCATCTCCATTCTCCACTACAAAAATGCCATCCCTATTTCGGTAATGGGTTGACATGAAGTGTTGTTCTACTAATTCTTCTTCATCTGTACGTTTAGAACATGGACCTACTTGATCCATCTGCCAAAGTCTACTTAAGAGACCGTCTAATTGACCATCTGTCGAGTATTCGATTGTTGGATATGCTACGCATACCTTGATTGCTCATTTTTGCCTTGACTCGTGCCCAAGGTTGTGTCTAACAGAACTGTACCATTTGTATGCCTTTCATATACTGACTTGATTGACTTTGTAAAGAAGCTAACTCCAAGCAGTAGCTGTACCTCGTTTGGCTTGAAATATTGAGGATCTGCGTATCTGTACGGAGATATGTTTGATTTACTATCTATACGTATTGCCTCTTGTGGCAAAACAGGCTTCCATCGGCTTTCTTCTGGTAAAACCCAGAATGACTCGATCAGGTGTTGATCGTTAGGGCTCGAGGCAAACCATGGCAGTATCCTTAACATGGCTTGGCTTGTTATGGCAAAGGGTGTGCCATGAATAGGTACCTACTAGCTTTCCTGATAACTGTTTAGTGCACGCTGTGTCTGTGCATTGCTCGGAAGGGGCCATGTATTATTGAAATATGTAATTTAGATCACTGGCTGTTTGTTTTACTTTGTTTTTCACTAATATTGTTTAGTAATCTTTTATACTATTGTTTATTGAAAAACTAATTTTTGTTTTCATTCTCAATAAACTATTCATCAAATTAACTTGAAAGTCTATAACATACATATATTCTGGTAAATAGTTTATTAAGAATGTCTGAAATATCATCTTTTAACATGAAGACTACTGGTATTCTTCTATTCGATGGGACGCATTTCAACAATTGGCGTTTCCGTATCGAAATTGCTCTCGATGAGACAGGCTTGGGAAAATACATCGAAGAGGATATTGTACAGCTAGTTGAGGCAGCAGAAAATGATACAGAAAAGATTCGGCAAGATGAAAAAAGATGCAAGAATATAATTGTTCAAAGCGTTCATGATAGCCAGTTAGAAAACATAAAAGGAAAATCGACAGCAAAGCAGATGGTCGATGGGTTGTCAAGCATATATGAACGAAAGACTATTGCTGGAAGAATTTTGTTGGAACGTCAACAACATTCAATGGCTTATCGAGAAGGGGATGACATTAGAGCATATTTTATGTTTCGATAGGCTCATTCGAGATTTGAAGGGCTCTGGAAAGGAAATGGAAGATATCGATGCTGCTATTTCCTTGATGCTTATATTGCCAAAATCTTATGATACTTTGGTGGTTGCTATTGAGACAATAGAGCAGACTAATCTTACACTAGATTTTGTTAAATGCCGATTGTTGGACGAACATATCAAGCGAAAAGCAGGAACTTCCAGTTGTTTGTCTACACCAGTTGCAATGAACGCAAGTATTATTTGTTATGGCTGTGGTTAGGTGGGTCACATTAAGGCTCACTGCAATAAGGTGAAAAGGAAGAGCAAAAAGACTTTCTTTAAGAGGATGGACCAAGTAAAAACAGTGCAAAAGCAACGTTATCAAAAGAAGCTGTTGTTTCGTTAAGTGCGATCAGTAAATTTGAATATGAAGAAGTCGTTTTAAGCGAAGCTCAAACAATGAATGCAGCTGTGAAATTAGTTACCAATCAAAGAAGTGGATTTATTAAGTTTATCCTGGATTCAGGTGCTACAGAGCACATGGCAAGCAGCGAATCGTTTTTTCATGAATTGGTTGACATAGATCCAATAGAAATTTCAGTTGCTAAGAAGAATGTGAATCTGGTGGCCAGGCAACGTGAAGTCATTCTTGTAAAGACCCTTTATAATGGCGATTGTGAAACAAAGGCAATTCGAGACATGTTAAGGGCCTAAAATGTAACTTCTTGTCGATTTGCAGTTTGACTAAGCGTGGGTGTCACGTTGTTTTTGAAGGTGATTTTGCATACGTGTCTCTTAACGGCCAAACGATCTTTATAGCACGAAGTTCAGGAAGCATTTATGAGGTTGAATCGCAAAAATCTCATTTGCTACATTCGCTGGTGAACAACAACGAGAGATGTCACCTCAAAGATTCTGGCATTTCAGATTGGGTCATTTGAATATTGCTGACATGAAGAGGTTGATCGATCGAAAAATGGTTACTGGTCTTGAAGACTTAAGAATGAACTGTTATGATAAATTTTGCGAATCATGTGTACTTGGTAAGCAGGCAAGACTGCCATTTCCAAAGAAGAAAGAAGCACGGTCGAGTCGGATTCTGCAATTAATACATAGCGACGTTTGTGGACCAATGCTGATCTTCCCTCCCATAATGGATCCAGATACTTTGTAACTTTTACAGATGATTATTCAAGAGCAACAGCAGAGCAATTGCATTGCAAGAAAAATCGAAGTTTTCTACAGATTTAAGGAGTTTGTTTTGAGTGCTGAAGCATTACATGGCTATAAGGTTGCCAAGCTAAAAGCAGATAATGGCGGCGAATACATTTCAAACGAATGCAAGCAATTCTGCAAGGTAAGTGGCATTCAGTTGATATACTTATACACAGTACCGTATAATCCTGAACTGAACTCGGTTGCTGAGCGCCTAAGTAGAACTTTAGTTGAAAAAGCAAGAACGATGTTGAATGCAAGTGGTCTTGACAAGAAGTTTTGGTCTGAAGCAATTTTAACAGCGAATTACGTAAAAAATCGCTGTCCGACCAGTGCTTTTGGCAAACAATTCTCCAACAAGACACCAGCTGAAATTTGGTCTGTGACTAAGCCAAATTTGTCCAATCTTCGTGTTTTTGGTTCGCATTGCTACAATCACATTCCAGCAGAAAGGCGATCTAAACTTGATAAATAATCTGTCAAATGTATCATGATGGTATAAGCGCCAAATGGTTACAGGTTGTGGAATGTGGATAACAATACATTGATTGTCGGTAGAAACGTAATATTCAATGAAAGCTCACTTTTCAATCATCACTATGACAACGACACATCAGTTTCAGAGGCGGGAGAGAATGTATTCGACCACGATACCATTTTGGATAGAGGTGTCGTTAACATCTATAATGATAGCCACGATGCCATTGTGGATGGCATAGACGATAACTGTAATAATGATCATGGTGTTCATATGGAGGTCATCGGTGGCAGTAATAAGAATGATCATGGTGTCGAAACGGATTACATCGAAGAAACGAGTTTGCGCCGCGGCACAAGAAACCGACGATCACTTGAAAGGTTTGGAGATTTCGAGATGGATGCTCATTTCGCATTATCTGCTCAAGAATTTGTCAATGATGATCCTCTTACAATCGCTGAAGCAAAACAACGAAGTGATTGGCATGAATGGGAGAAGGCCATCAAAGAGGAATACTTATCGCTGGTCAAAAATGAAACTTGGACCGAGTGTGATTTGCCAGAAGGCAGAAAACCAGTTTCATGCAAATGGGTGTTCAAATTGAAGAACAAGGCTACTGGTGAGATTGACAAATATGTATAAGGCTCGTCTTGTAGCGAGAGGTTTTTCGCTAATCGTTGGTTTCGAATACAGTTAAACCTATGCTCCCGTCGCTAAACTTACAACAATGCGAATATTGTTATCTATTGCAACGAACAACAACTTGCATGTACACCAAATGGATGTGAAAGGTGCATTTTTAATTTACTGAAACCATTTACATGGATTTGCCTGAAGGGTTCAAACATGGAAGGAAAGTATGCAAGCTCAACAAGGCTCTTTATGGCCTTAAGCAGGCATCAAGAACATGGAATACTAAGTTCAATAAGTTCATGTTAAAAATAGGTTTCAAGCGTTGTACATCGGACCACTGTTTGTATATAAAGGATGAAACTAATGAAAAATGCTTCGTTCTATTGGATGTGGATGACTTGCTAATTGTATCTATCAAAGAACGAAAAATTATTATCATAAAGGATTTGCTGAAGAGGGAGTTTGAGATGACCGACATTGGAAAAGTTAATACGTTCTTGGGAATGCATATCGAAAAGAATGTTAAAGAAGGTACGACAACCCTGAGCCAAACACAATATTTAAAAAATGTTCTCAAGAAGTTTGGCATGAACGATTGCAAAGGCGAAGCAACTCCAATGGAATGTGGTATCAGTCTTGAAAAAGCAAATCGAAATGAATTGCCTGATGTACTTTATCGGGAATTGATTGGATGTTTGACGTACGCAACACTTACAACACTATCATCTACAGAGGCGGAATACATTGCACTTGGTCACGGGATCTGTGAGGCCAAATGGATACGAAGTTTACTTCTTGAAATGGGATTCACTCTTAATGCACCAACAATTATTTACGAGGATAACCAGTCTTGTATCAAAGTGGCAGAAGAGCCACGCGAACACAAAAGGACGAAGCACATAGATGTTAAATATAATTTCATTCGTGAAGCGATTGCCAATAAAGAAATTCAATTGCAGTACAAATCAAGTAGCGATCAACTTGCAGATGTGATGACAAAAGAAATCAGTCGAATTTTGTTTGAGAAACATCGCAATAATTTAGATTTAAAAGAAAAAGTGATTTAAATTAAGAGGCGGTATTGAAATATGTAATTTAGATGACTGGCTGTTTGTTTTACTTTGTTTTTCACTAATATTGTTTAGTAATCTTTTATACTATTGTTTATTGAAAAACTAATTTTTATTTTCATTCTCAATAAACTATTCATCAAATTAACTTGAAAGTCTTTATGAATAAAGCCACCTGCCTCTATCTTGACCAAAGTTGTTGGAATTGAATTTGAAATATTCCCTACTGAATTAATAGACTCTACGTAATTTTCATGATTAGATTTTATTAATTTATTTCTAAACATTGACTGATTAATTTCTAATTTTCTTTTATTTGAAGTATTTTGCCGCTGAGGCTCTGTATTCCTGATTTGCAGGAATATTATCATCTGTATGAAAATTTTGTTTAATATGATCTGTACGGGAATTTTGTAATAATATCTGTATGGGAATTTTGTTTAATTTTATCTGTACGGGAATTTTGTTTAATTTTATCTGTACGGAAATTTTGTTTAATATTATCTGTACGGGAATTTGTTTAATTTTATCTGTACGGGAATTTTGTTTAAATTTACCTGTACGGAAATTTTGCTTAATTTTATCCGTCCGGAAAATTTGTTTAATTTTGTCTGTACGGAAATTTTGTTTTATTTTATCTGTACAGGAATTTTGTTTAATTTTATCTATACGGAAATTTTGTTTAATTTTATCTGTACGGAACATACGCTGCCTGCGTGCTATTCCACTATTTTGTTGATTTTTAACTCCGACGCTGCGGCAGGCTGGTCAATCACACCTGCCCTTGGACTTACGCTTGTGTTGTGCCTCTGGCACTTCGGAGTCGAGTGAGAATGCTGCCAGTGCTAGTTTTAAGACTTTTTTGGTGGGGCATAGAAGGAAGTTATGCTTTGGTGCACTCAGGCATCTGATGCACCCTTTAATGTAGCAGTTGCTTTCCTTATGCCCTTGCTTCAAGCAGTTAGGGCAAACGGCTCTCCTGTCGACGAAGTCTCTACGACTTCGATAGGAGAGCGCAGCAAAGTCTGGACATTCCCAGATCTGGTGATCCCCTGCACAAACCATGCACGGCCTGTTTCCACGAGTATGTACTTTCTTGTTGGTTTTGACCTGAGCAGAGCCTTGTCTCGCTCATCTGTATGTGCTGGATATCTTTCTGATTCTGTACGTGGCTGCTGGGCTCCTGAGATGTGGGAGAGAGCGGCTGCCTGCTTTTCTATGAACGTCAGAAAATCTGACAACTTGGGTTGCTTCGAGGACCTCTGAAGTTCCCATTGACGAGCTGTCTCTTTATCCAACTTCTCACTCATAACGTGTATCACGAAGAAGTCCCAGTACTCCACTGGCAATCCCAGTGATTTTAACTGCCGCAGTGTCTCATGAACCGTATTCGCAATGTGCTGCAGCTCGCTAGAAACTTGTTGGTTGCACATCTTCGAAAGGGAGAGCAGCTGACCCAAGTGGTCTCGCCCAATCAAATATTTTTTATCGTATATCTGGTTTAGGCGTTCCCATGCCTCGCTGTAATTCTCATCAGTTAGCTGCCATTCTCCTAAGGTATTAGATGCTGGACCCGTCAAGGACTTCTTCAAGTAGGAAAACTTGAATGCAGCTGTCACTTTCTCGTTATCATGGACGGCAGCCTTGAAGCGGTCACGAAAGCCGATCCACTTCGTATAAGTGTCAAAGATGCCCCAGGTGTTCCGGAGGTCATGCTGTTGGAGAGGCATATTCACCTGTACCTGAATTCTGTACTAGCTGCTTGCCTTACGGCAGGATCAAGAGCTGCCATCTTTTCTTGGAGCGCTGAATTGGCCACAAAATATTCAGCTTCGGCAGTTCTTTGTTGTTGGCTCGATCTAAGGCGTCCTCTGAAAGCCTCAGGTACTTTACCCAATCGACTTCAAGTAACTCAAGACGTAGCTTTGCCTCTAGGAAGGACAACCCTCTGAAGGCATCTGAGCCTTTGCCTTACTTATGCCATCGGCTGCGGCTTTTGCCCTATTTGACGACATCATAACCTATTTAAAAACAATGAATAATAGGTTAATATTGATATATTTATTCTACAAATGTAAATATCTTTTATTCTGTACTGATATTAAATAATTTATTTTATTTTGTTTTTATTTGTGTTGTGCAGTACTGGGACTGAACAACAATTCTGTACTGATATAATAATTTATTTTCTTTTATTTTATGTTGTCCAGCACTTGGTCTGAACAACAATTCTGTACTCTGTACTGCATTTATGCTTTAATTTTGTTTTATGTTGCCCAGCACTTCGTCTGAACAACAATTCTGTACTCTGTACTGCATTTATGCTTTTTAATTTTGTTTTATGTTGTCCAGCACTTGGTCTGAACAACAATTCTGTACTCTGTACTGTATTTATGCTTTTTAATTTTGTTTTATGTTGTGCAGCACTTGGTCTGAACAACAATTCTGTACTCTGTACTGCATTTATGCTTTAATTCCATAGTTTGTTCTGTTTTCTCCCCCTTTTTACTAATACCAGCAGCGAGATTTACTTAATCTGTGATTAGGATAGTTTATCTAATTACGCAAAACTAATAAAAAGTTTTGTATGAAACAAACTACCTTGACTTTACCATGTTCATGTATCTGTACATACTGTATTTAATTGTTGGAATTTTATTTTATCTATGTTTGAATTCTACCTGTACTGAATTATTCGAAATTGTATCGTTTCTATACGGTTATGATTTTGTTTTATTTATTTATTCACGCTGTCCAGCACTTGGTCTAAACAGCAATCCTGTACTCTGTACTGGTGGACCTGTACCATTTCTGTACTGTTGCGATTTTATTTTATTTATGTCGTCCAGCACTTGGTCTGAACGAAAAATCTGTACTCTGTACTTGCATGCTTATCTCTGTACGGTATTTGTTCAGTCTCCACCAGACCTTTTTGAACAAACACTCTTTACTCTGTACTGTTTTTTTCGGCCTCAAATGACCTTTGTTGTATAAAACTCTTCACTGTTTTAATATAAAGTCTAACATTTGCAATTTTGACCCGCAACGAGTTAAATCCACTTCCCTCAAATCTTCATTACCTTTACCTCCTAATTGTACTGGTCGTGCTGATAGCACTGATTGCGAACGCTGTTCCTCGTATTGAAGTACTGCTTTTGTACAACAATAGCATACAAGATGCGTTACCAAGTACTAAATAGCGACCTACTAATTTATAGCTAAATTGACATCATTCTCGAATTTGACGTCCCTGGCGACTACTCTCTCAATTTGTATGTTTATCATTCCCCACTTCACTACCTAAACCCAGGGATCCCAGGTTGAGGGGAAAATCGCCATTTTTGCCGATTTTTTTTAACAAAAGGGGAAAAAAAGGGGAGAAGAAAAGAGAAGGGGAAAAAAATTCAAAAAGGGGAAAATTTTCAAATCTGCTAGAAATTTTTTTAGAATGAACAAAATTAACAAAACAATTACGAGATACATCAAACATCAAACAATCATGTTCAAGAAATCCGCCCATGCAACTTCTCACTTACATACATTTATTATTTGTTATTGAATGCATTCATCTTGTGACATTAATAAATATGTCAATGTCAATTGTCATAATTCAAATTGTTCTCTGAAATTCTACAAAACGGCGGCTTTACATTATGGGTAAGTTAAAACAATTCTTATTTTCTTTTTCTTTTTCATTTTGGACAAAAAATTATTTTATTATAGAAAAAAGAAGGAGAATAGAATCGGAGTCGAGTTCTTCGAGCGAGGAAGATGAAGTACAAACACCAAAACATAAATACCTCAAACAATGGGAAACATTGCTCGAGTTTAAAAATTGGTTAAGTAAAGATCCTAGCTCTAATGATGGCGATGTGCATGTGCGTGCATTTTGTAAAATATGCAAGGTACCACAAATTGCAAAAAAATCTGAATTGCAAAAACACGCCAAAACAAAAAAACATATCCGCAATGCCAATCTTTTGCTTACAAATAAGCAACCCAAAATTGTATCATTCATTGTCACTCCCAAAGACCAGCAGTCAAAAGTAGCAGAAATAAAGTTATGTGCTTTCGCCGCCGAGCACAACCTTGCGTTTGCAACCTTCGACCACTTAACTAAATTAATGAAAACTATTTTTCCGGATTCAGAAATTGCCAAAAGAATTTCCCTTAGCAGTTCTAAGGCTACGTCTATTGTTCAAAATGTGACTGGAGAATTTGGATTCAACAACTTGGTATCAATTTTAAAAGAGAAGTTATTTAGCATAACTATTGACGAATCAACAACCATCGATTCAAAGAAAATTTTAGTGATTGTGTGCAGATATGTCATAGACTTAAAGGTGTACGAACGTTTTCTCTCTATTATCGAGGTTCCTGAAGCAAATGCTAAAACATTATTTGCAAAAATTACTGATTTTTTTAAAATGAATAAAATACCCTACGAAAAGAATTTAATAGCATTTGCTTCGGATGGAGCAAGTGTAATGGTGGGAAAACACAATTCAGTTTCAAAACTTTTAAAAGATGTTATTCCAAATTTGTTTACAATGCGATGCGTGTGTCTTTCATTCCATCTTGTGGCAAGTAACGCTTTGAAATTCCTGCCAGATGAAATAGAAATTTGTTGCCGAGAAATATATTCTCATTTTAACTGCAGTGCAAAAAGGCAGCATACCTTGCAAGAATTTCAAGCTTTTTGCAATGTCAAACCACATAAAATGCTACACCCATCGCAAACACGGTGGTTATCTTTACATTTTGTTATAAAAAGATTAATTGAACAATATCAAGCTTTAGTATTATATTTCATTGAAACTCATTTGGAAGATTCTATAAACAAAACTAAGTGTGAAAAAATTTATAGGATTCTTGAAAAACCAACTACATTATTGTACCTAGAATTTTTAGATTTCTTTTTGCCTCTTTTTACAAAACTTAATTTGGAAATGCAATCGGAAGATGTTAAAATACATATTATATTTGACCGAGTTGAACTTACTCTTAAAACAATGGCTGATTGTTTTTTCAAACCCGAATATTTAAATAGTATTCCAAATATTTTTGAAATTGATTTATCAAATAATGAGTACTTTGATGATTTGAATAATGTATACTTAGGCCCTCAAATATCCCTAAAATTAGATACTTCGTGCCTTGATGAAAATGAAAAAAATAATTTTAGGGATAATTGTAGAAATTTTTTAATAAGGGCATGTGAAGAAATTTTAAAACGGTTTGATTTTACTTCTGAAAATGGAGAAGGAGAACTATTTAAACTTTTAAAATTTGTAAGTCCAATTTCTCTTAAAAACAGAGATTTTAATTCGCTTGGCAAATTGTCTAAATATTTTGGACACATTTTTTCCGAAAGTGAATGGACAGAAATCGATAGAGAATATAGATTATTAAGAAATGTAAACAACAAAAATATTTCGACTGAAAATATTCAAGTTTTTTGGAAAGACATTTTAAATAATAAACTTGATGATGAGGACATGTTTCCTAACATAAGGAAACTTGTAGAACTAATTTTTTGTCTTCCTCACAGCGGGGCAAGTGCTGAAAGAATTTTTTCAGCTATTAACTTAAATAAAACAAAAATTCGAAATAAATTATCGAATTCCACTTTGACTGGAATTTTACATACAAAAGCTTTATTAAAGAAAGACAATTGTTACGACTTTATAGTTGAAAAAGACTGCCTAAGGCTACACAATAACTCAATGTACAAAAGTAAATGATAAATTATTTTAAATACCTATACCTTTTTACTTAAATATTTTATTCTAGTTTGAACTCTTATGTGATTTTTTAAGTTAAGTTTTTTTTGTTATTTTTTATTTTGTATTAATGTACACGACTGAATTCAATATGTACCTACCTACATTAATTTTTATTTACTTTTTGTTTAATAAAATATCTATAAATTGTTAAAAAAAAACTCGAAATTCTTTCATTTTTATGAGGGGAAAAAAAAGGGGATATTTTTCTTAAAAAAGGGGGAAAAAATCGTTTTGGTGTCAAAAAAAGGGGATTTTAATTTTTGAAACCTGGGATCACTGCTATGTAGATAATAAAATAAACAAGAAGTCAATATCGTTACCCGTTTTTGAGAAATTTGAGTCGAAAGACAATTTATACCAATTTTTGGTAGAATTTTTTGTAGTTTTTATTTTTTTGTAAAAAAACTGTCCATTGAATTTTTTGGAAATTTTCATCAGTAGTCAAAAACAACATTTTTCGTAAAATAAAATTATTTTAAAGTTAATATCGTTTTTCCATCTGAGGATATTCGAGTTTTAAAAATTTTTTTTTTAGTTTTTTTGATTTTAAAAAATAACGGTATTTTGATTTTTTTCCAAATTCATATCCAAATTCATTCAAATCAATAACATTATTTGTTCGTGAGATATATGAGCCCAACCAAAATTTTCGCTTCTTTTTTAAACTGCTGTAGTAAGAAAACAACTGATTGAATATTAATAAACGCCCTTTCAGCTTCTTTCGAAGTTATTATCTATAAAACAAAATTTATTTCAAGTCGATATCTCTACTCATTCTTGAGATATCGACGACGAAAAATGGTGACAGAACGTACGAACGTACGAACGTACGAACGTACGAACGTACGTACACACGCACACACAGACATCTCTCTAAAAATGATTGATATAGGCTCTAGGGACCTTGAAACGTCGAGAAATTTCAAAAATTTCAATTTGACAAATCGGACCGATAACAATAACTCCCTATGGGAAGTTAAAAAATTCCGTCTTAGCCCAACTTCAAAAAAATTCCAAACCGATGATATTTTTTACAACTTCCTATAACTACACACATACCTACCTAACTACTCTCAATTTAATTATTTGTTTTCTATTTAACGTACATATTTTTTAAATTGCCCCTACCGCCTAAACGGGGGGATATAGACCCCCCTCTCCCGTAGTAAAAAATGCTTGTATTTCCGGGTTCTACAAAAATCTGTTATCATTTCTCCGCGCCCCGGTTATCATACTCTCCCCTCATCCCATTTTAGAGTGTGATTTTTGTGTGCTTTCAGTTGGAAAATATTAAATTGCTCTTAAAAAATTGAAACTACCTTGCTAGTGCTTTTTGCTCACCTCGATGAAAATATTTGTGTTGTTTTAATAAAAATAGTGTATACCTATATTAGTTATTTTGAAAAATATATTTAGTTGCCTATTTGTGTTTTAATTTGTGTGTGCCTATCTTTAACAACTTTGTTTTAATTAACCACCCACCACGTTTTACCATCTGAAGCTGTAAGTTTTTTTTTAACTTGTCTTATTCAATAGAATGTTCAACACTGTTTTTTGATTGCTATTGATATTATCTAGGTACGTACGTTCGTTGCAATTGTTTCTGTGAAACAAATTAATTAAGTGTTAAGTGGAAAATACCTACTGTGATAAAATATAAATCAGTGTTCATTTTAAGTTTTTACAGCTTAAAGTGAAGAAAAAAAAATTATTCCTAATTTAATAAAGTGTTTTTTTGACAAATTTAGTGTGAATATATGTATTTGTGCTTTTTGTGTTGTGTAAAATATAATTTTTTTTTTTGCTGTCGAAAAATTGTGTGTGATTTCAGGAGAGCTACTTGCATTGAAATTTATATTTTATTATATTAATTGTGCTATAGTACTTTTTTTAATGCTCAAATGATAATGGGGCTTTCATTTGCATACAGTCTACCTAACCTAAACAGCTACAATAATGAATTACAAAAATCAATGTTATTGTCAATCCTGAAATCTTCCAAATAAAACAAAACACAAATACCTACCTACCCTTAAAATTTTGCCACGAAATTATCCAAGTTCCATTTTCATTGATTTTAATGCATTCAAAAAAAATTTTTTGGGAATATTTGAGGGTGGGTATTCCAGTTCGTATACATTGTTTGAGATCAATTTTGTCTAGTAATTTGGTTGAATTGAAATTTGCATTTTCTTATCGCATGGAAACCTGCGCAAAGTTATTATTTTATTATTTTTGTTTGAAAGAAATTTAGAAGTACATATTTGAAAAATAATAATAATTATTATTTTTTTATTCACTTCTACACAGGAATCTTTTTAATCTCAGACTTAGTTAATAACTTTATTGTTATTTTTATTGTTCCAAAAGAAAATTTCACAAGAAAAAAAATATTCTTTTATTTATTTATTTGCAAATATCAATTCAACACTTTCTCTTTGCTAAACTATTTATTTAGTTGTTCATGATTTATAAATTATTATCTATTTACTTTCTGTTCATTGATTTTGTTTTATAATAGGTATTTGTTTATGCACGATTTCATTAATATTTTTTCTCACTGTGATATTATTTCTTAAGCTTATTCTATTTGACAAAAAGAATCAATATTATATAAGATCTTAAATAAGAGGTTTTTATGACCTTTTCCTCCTCAACATAATTCAAAACAAACTTAATTGTAAACTATCGAATTATATTAATTTTTCAGAAGTAAGGTAGCTCTTTATACCATAACTCTGTGTAAACTGGGTGATAGCAAACTATCAATGTATTTATTGTTTTATCGGTCAAATAAATAAAGATTCAGTCTTGTGTTATCAGTTGAACTGAGCACACGTGTTCTATCATCGTCAACCATAGACCTTAAAAATTTCCCTCAAACGTGCTCGAAGTGACTCTGGTGAAGGCGATGATCGCCCTCCCAGCAAATATTTAATTAATCAAAACCCAATCTCTTCTGTTAAAATGTCAAATAGACAAAACTATTTTCAACCTCTGCAAAGCCTTATGGCTGACGCGGAAGAAATGGAGGATGAAAATAATAATGAACGTTCCAACGTCATTAAAGAAAGTGTCCCCCTTATTGTAGTGCTAAAATCTACAAGTGAAAAAGTTCGCTCTATTTTAGATAATTTAAAAATTGAAAAATATCTGATTAAAAATATTTCCTTTGGTCAAAAAATTATAATCCCTACACTAGAAATTTATGATCAAATTAAAATTGAACTAACTAAACTAAAAACTGAATTCTTTTCTTATTCACGAAAGGAAACACGACCTTTTAAAGTTATTTTGTCAGGCCTTGACTTATTTAATGAACAAAAAGTTAAAGATGAACTAATATCCTCAGGTATTAAGTGTATCGATGTTAAAACGATTACCATTAACTCCAAAACAAATCCTCAAACTAAAACTATTAAAAATATAGTTTATATCTAACGAGGAACAATCAAATTAAACGAACTTAAACAAAAACATCCTTGTCTATTTAAAACAATTATTCACTGGGAGTTCAAAAAACATAATCCAGGAAAACTAACTCAGTGCCATAATTGTCAACTCTATGGTCACGGTGCTTCAAACTGCAACATAAATAGTTTTTGCGCAAACTGCTCAGGCAAACACAAAACAAGCGACTGTACTTCTTCTGAGGTTATTCGTTGCGCCAATTGCAGTGGTCCCCACAAATCATCAGATCCAGATTGCATAAGCCGAAAACAATATTTGGAGATTAGAATTTAGAAATAAGATCTCTTCTCGCCGCCAAACTACCAATGCCTACAACAACAACGTCCACATTCCCTCTCTCAAAGCTCGCCAACATGTAGCATATGATCATAATTCCCTCTCCGACTTCCCTACGCTGCCCCTGTCATCACAACGCCAACATATTCATCGCTCATCTGTTCCTGCTCCTTCTCATCAACAACATCCATCTTCGACAACACAACATCATTCAGTAAATCCTCATCTAAACCCTCAAATAGAAACGGCCAATGATGCCGAAAAACTATTTTCTTTTGAAGAGATAAACTCTCTCTTAAACGAAGTGTTAACTAAACTTCGCACTTGTAAAAATAAATCAGAACAATTCAATGTTCTCACCGCATTAGCTATTAAGTATGTATATGCAAAGTAATAAGTCAAATTCCTCTCTTAATATAATTACTTGGAATGCTAGAGGCATTGCAAGAAAGAAACTAGAATTTTTTAACTTTATTGTAAACAAAAAAGTTGATATTGCGCTAATTACTGAAACCTGGTTAAAAACTAATAAGACTTTTTCCAATCCTAATTTTAATTGCTAAACGTCTCGACAGGGTACATCATAGAGGCGGTGGTGTCGCTATATTAGTGAAGAAAGAAATTGAACACACACACAGTCAAAATGATAAAGTAAGTGTTTTTTCTGCCTACTTTCCTGGTGGAAATAGAGTTGCTGATAAAATAACTTCCTTTAAAAACGATTTACAAAAAATATTCAGGCTTCGCAGTAAAATTATCATGGGTGGCGATTTAAATTGTCGTCATCAGATGTGGAACTGCATTCGAGCAAATTGCTGGGGTAATATGCTACTCCAAGTCAATGAAGCTTATCCAAATTTTTCTTTATTATACCCACCAAATCACACTTATATTCCTACATCAATATCCAAGAGCCCATCAACTCTTGATTTGTTTGTGACTAATTTACCTAATTTCTTTGTATATGAAAACTATAGTACTCTCATGGTGGATGTCGAATGGGGCGACATCTAATGTATGCCGGCAACCCTTACTCTTTTTTTTTTTGCGGAGAGCTTATGTAGGTTTAAATGATATTTATTGATATTTTTTGGATGCAATTATACAAAAAATAGTCTCCTCTTGCTCCTACCACCAATTTTCGACGCTTAAAGACTCACCAAATCGAATTTTACACCTCACATTTTGCAGCGCCACCACCAGGATCCGGGCAACCCTAAAAAAAACTCGCCATGAGAGTACTATAGTTTTCATATACAAAGCCTAATTTATGCTCTATTCCATTCACTCACAACAAACTCGGATCTGATCATCTCCCTGTTAATATAATTTTGAATGTTACAACCGTCAAACAAGAAAGATTCTACTACAAGTATTCCGCTGCAAATTGGAATCTTTTTAAATCCTATATGAAACAAAATTGTAATATGAACGAATTAACATCATATTTTCCAATGAATACCGATGAGGTTGATTCCTTATGCGATAATTTTATGTTCTTACTTAACAGAGCTGTCGAATTGGCAGTACCTAAATTGCCTGTAAAAAACAATAATTATTCCGAACGACTTCCTGGTAACATTTTACTTTTGATTCGACTAAGAAATTCTGAAAGGCGAAAATGGCTCCGTTTTCGTTATGATTGTTTCCTTCACAATGTTAAATATTTAAATAAAATAATTACAGAAGAACTATCCCATTTCAGAAACAATCGTTGGAATGACTTACTTTCCTCTTTTAAAAAATCAAGCAAACCTTTCTGGAAAATTTCTAAGGTAATTAAAAAAAAGGTGGTTGTATACCACCCCTTAAAGTACAGAATCAGATTGTTATTGCACCAATAGACAAAGCAAATCTCTTAGCAAACACTTTTACTCAAAATCATATTATAACAGCCAATCTAAGTGATAATATTACACTACGAGAAGTATCGAACTCAATGTCAAATATATCCCAATTGAACGTTCAATTTCCTGACAACTATTTGGTTAAACCCGCCAAAATTACCGCTTTGATAAAATCATTAAAAAATAAAAATATTGTATATTGTAGCAATGTTTAGTGTCTTGCTATGACTCTGTTGAAGATGAAATATGATATTTGACTGTTACCAGTCGAATTTTTTTTTCCATGAACACCGATTTTTTAATAAATATGATTTAAAATCATGAATAGTAAATATATATATATAAATATATATATATATATATGTAAATCAGCTTAATGTGTTCATAATATGCGTTTCGCCCCGATGTAATGGCTGGGCTCATCAGAAGATGACCATTACACCTTGTCTTGACTCACATTTACTCACATTTACGAGTAAATGTGCGTCAAGACAAGGTGTAATGGTCATCTTCTGATGAGCCCAGCCATTACATCCGGGCGAAACGCATATTATGAACAAATTAAGCTGATTTATATATATATATATTTATATATGTATATATTTTTACTATTCATGATTTTAAATCATATTTATTGAAGAAAAACATGCTTTTTGCCAGGAAACTCACAACTTCAGGTAGGTTCCATCAATATCGATTGGTGCGAGCATTGCAGATATCTGGGCGTTATGTTAGATAAAAAACTTAGCTTTCAAAAACATATATCAACCACTATTGATAAAATAAATGTATATATCAGAATTTTTTACCCTCTTATTTGTAGAAACTCCAAACTCAGTAAAGAAAATAAGCTTATCTTATACAAAACAATATTTCGAGCTATCCTCTTGTATGGTGCCCCTGTTTGGAATAACTGTGCAATGACACATAAATTAAAGCTTCAGAGATGTCAAAATAAAATCCTCAAAATAATGCTTAACTTCCCACGTTATTACTCAACCCAGCAGCTTCATGAATTGGCAAATATTAGCTTTTTTGGCCCTCTTATAGAAAATTCTAAAATTAAATTTGATCAAAGCTGCAATACATCAAATAATCAACTTATAAGGCAATTACCACTATTATATTAATATAAGACTATTATCCTTTAATTACTTTATATTCATATGTTCAATCAAATGGTAGTGTGCAATATTAGGTTTAAGTGTTATATAAGGGTTTTTGTTTGTAGCTTTCCCTTAATGTATTATATTGTCCCATATCTTATCGTTATACAAAAATCATAATTATAGTTGTAAAGGAATTGTGTGTGTCCTAAATCTCTAAAAAAACAAATGTAAATATATTATATGTAACTATTTCTTTTCATGCTACTTAAATAAATAAATAAATAAATAAAGATTCAATTCAACACAACACAATATTATTGATATAAATGAAGACACTTGTAAGAAAAGCGATTATTATTATGTGGTTGGTGGAATGTAAAATTTAAAGGAGAATCGAATGGAAAATTCAAAGATAATAATGTCGTTTTCAATTGGCAATCCGGAATTGGTTTTAGATTCGGAATCCCAATTGAACAGTTTTTTTCGATTCTGAAAAATTTGAAGTTTGGTGTGACTGTATTAGTAAGAACTCCTGCAGGAGAAAATGAACTGCATCACTTGCGTGCGTCGTGAGATGAGAAAGACGATTCCAACAATATTTCTAACAAACTAGGAACACTTGTTATGATATTTTCAATATGATTTTCCATTTTTTATATTTTAATTTTTATTTCAAGCAATCACTTCACAGTTAGCACAGTTTGTAAATTAAAAAATATGACATTTACAAGTGTGACATTTAAATCTTTGAATGTGTGAGTGATTCTGTTTTTGTTTCTGATTTCAAATCCAGAAGAGAAATTCTCTTTTTTTTAGAATCAGAATTGTCACTTTTGCCCAATTGAACGCATTCAGAATGCTTTTTTCTGCTTCCAGATTGCCAATTGAAAACGACATAAGAAAGAATGCCATCGGTTTTTCTGCTTTGCCTTTTCCATGCTGGCGAGAAAAAATATATGTCTGACACGTACATAGGTATCTACTTCTTTCTGTTTGTTTTTATTTGTTTTTTTTTTCTTATTTTGTAGTGTTTTTCTGTGCTTTATTTTCAGTGTGCGAGGGGAAATATACATAAATATTTATATAACTTCAGGTTTTGTTATTATTTGACTCATTGACTTTTCATTTCTTGGTGGCATTTAGGGGTGGATATTTTTGTTTTCAATTTTGATGTAAAATTTGTAATTTTCAATTAATATTTTGTTATAATAATGTTTTTGGGGGAGTACGATAACTTGGGCGCCGAAAATTGATAACGGTTTTTTGTAGAGGGGTCCAAAACAAGCATTTTTTACTATAGAAGGGGGGGGGGGTCTATCTTGCCCCGTTTGGGCGGTAGGGGCAATTTTATGAAAAGAGTACTAAAAGTAAAAAAAAAAAATCATTAAAAAATAACAGTAACACTTACAGTTAAGTTTAATATGTACTGTTTTTTACAGCCAGGATTTTGTACTATAAGCCAATTTTTAAATCAGGCAAAATTTATGCATAGTTTTCGAAAAAATGAGTTTCAAACAGAAAATTCGGGAAAAAAACACAAAAAAAAAGTTTAAAGTGTAATTCCTCAAAACTGCAAGATTTAATATAATTTTTGTTTATAGAATTCGGTGCTTCTATTGATTATCTTATGTCTTCTAGTTTTCGAGAAAATTGAAAATTACTGATTACATACTTTTTTATGAGATTTTAGCTTTTTGACTACATGCCCCCCATACATACCTCAACTGTTTATACTTTACTACTGTTTAAATATCAAATTTTGCATACATCGAAACTCGCACATACCCCAAATCCTATAGTGGGGCCCAGGAGGGGGGTTGCAGGGGGGCAGCATGAACCCCCATACATACCTCAACTGTTTATACGCCGTAATGCTGGATGCTAGCTAGCATTGTTTTCATGTAAAAAAGCTTACATAGATAAGAAATCTTATATAAACAACAGCAAAAATAAAAATCTCACAAAAAAGTAATCAGTAATTTTCAATTTTCTCAAAAACTAGAACTCATAAAATGATCTAGTTTTCAGTTTTTGATTAGGAATCAATGAGAGCACCGAATTCTATGAAAAAAAAATTATATTAAATCATATGGTTTTGAGAAATTATTTTTCAAACTACTTTTTTTGTGTTTTTTTCCCGAATTTTCTTTTTGAAACTCATTTTCTCAAAAACTGTGCATAATTTTTGATTGATTCAAAAAGTGGCTTATAGTATAAAATACTGGCCGTAAAAAACAGTATTAAACTTAACTGTAAGTATTACTGTTATTTTTTAATGATTTTTTTTTTCACTTTTAGTTCTCTTTTCATAAAATTGCCCCTCCCGCCCAAACGGGGCCAGATAGACCCCCCCCTCCCATAGTAAAAAATGCTTGTTTTGGACCCCTCTACAAAAAACCGTTATCAATTTTCTGCGCCCAAGTTATCGTACTCTTGCCTGTTTTTGCGAATGTGTTGTGTTGAATTGATATTTGCAAATAAATAAATAAATGGAAATTTTTTTTTCTTGTGAAATTACTTTTAATATTGTTTTTAAGTGAAATTTCATGTTGGATAAATAAATACAACAATAAAGTTATTAACAAAGTCTGAGATTCCTGTGTAGAAGTGAATAAAAAAATAATAATTTTTGGCGTCAGCAAAACAGCGACGGGAAAATTATTATTGTTTTTCAACTGCATAGCTACCTATTCTATTTCTAAATTTCTTTTGAACAAAAACAATAACTTTGCGCTGGTTTCCATGCGATAAGAAAATGCAAATTTCAATTCAACCAACTTACTAGACAAAATTTGATCTCAAACGATCTACGAACTGGTATACTCACCCTCAAATCTTGCAAGGATTTTTTTTAGTTCCAATTTGAATGCATTGAAACCAATGAAAATGCAACCTGTTTAATTTCGTGGCAAGATTTTGATAGTAGGTAGTAGATATTTGTGTTTTGTTTCTTTTGGAAGATTTCAGGATTGACAGTAAAATTGATTTTTGCAATAATTTTATATACACATATATAAACAAAGCCCATATGTACGAGTACATATATAAAAATATATAGCAACATTATTTAACTTTTTTTTATCTGTAAGTGGAAACCCCTATAAAACTATAAGATTCTCATTGTTGGTTCGTATATTTACATACATAGTTACAAATTGTGTCGGTAGACAGTGGCATCACTAGTTATTATACTTTCTAATATAATATAAAAGCCTACGTAAATAGATGCATACATAAGTCACACCATATTAACAGAATATTGTAACAGTTATGAAATGCCAATAAATACATACATACTTGTCTGACGAGCAAGATTCACTCTTGTCAGTCAGTTAACCAGATTAACACATGGTGGCAGCGGTGGGATATTTTATATTACAACACAAATTAGTTTTTATTGTTTGCCTCCTATTTTTCTAATTCGGTGCTTTAATTTGCACTTCGACAAGAGAACAAAATTAAAAAAAAAAAATATATATATATAATGTACATATACAGGGTGAGTCATGAGCAATGCGACAAAATGCTAGGGCGTGTAGGTTGCGTTGAGACAAGAAAAAAATCGTATGGGAGGGGGGGTCTATTCCCCCCCCCGTTTAGCCGGGAGGGGCAATTTTCGAAAAAATTGACTTAAAATGGAAAAAAAATTATTTAAAATCAACGGCTTCATTCAAAATGCTATGCGATACCTTTTTGAAAAGCTAAAAACTTTTTCTTTCATTCTGTGTTTAAATAAATCTATTCTAAGAAAGAATTTTTGAAATATTAATTTTCAAAGTCAAAATTTTGAAAAAAAAGTGGAAAAAAAATATTCAAATTAATTTTTTTCAAAATTTTACGTAATTAAGTGCTAGTTTTAATTTTAAAATTAAGTGCTGTTATTAATTCTTATTCAAAATCAGAAAACCGGATGCAAAAAACTTATGTCGTTCTCCAGAAATTAAAAGAATTCTAAAGCTAAAAATAAAAAATTAATGATCGCTAAACTTTTTAAAACAAGAAAATGATGATTTGCTTTATTTATAAGTCCTTCCAATAAAAAATATAGTAAAAATAAAAGGACTTTTTAAAGCAAATCATCATTTTCTTGTTTTAAAAAGTTTAGCGATCATTAATTCCCGTTTTTTCTTTTTATTATAATTTGTTGTAATGCAAATTAATGGCTTTAGAACATGAATTTAAAAAAAATAAAAAACATCGCCTCTAGAGTTGAAAAAATCTAATTTTTCTATGTACTTTTTTTTTGGTACCGTTAGGTGATCCGAAGTTATAACGGTATAAAGTTTTGTGAGTTTTGTTTTTATGTTTCATGGTTAAAAACGCTTAGTAAAAAAAAAAAAAAATAAGGAACATCGCCTCTAGAGTAAAAGACGCTCTTCACGATACAATTTTTGTTTTTTATTTTTACCGTTAGTTTCGTCTATCTGCACGTCTAATCAAAAAAAATAATCTGAAAAGTTTAAAAACCCATTAAAAACAAATATAACGGGATAAAATTTTTAAAAAGTAGCGGACATCACCCCTGGGAATTTTTGTGCCCAACATTTTGGTGTTTAAAATTTTCCAATATCATTGATACTTTTCGAGAGCTGCAACTCTAAAAAAAAAAGAAAAAAAATGCAGCGATCTTTAGCTTCATATAGATACAAGATATTTAATTCTGTTGAAGAAGTCAAACATTGCCCTCGCAAAAATATAAATCAGCCTTCGAACTTTAACTTTAAGGAAGTTAATTAATTTCATATTGAATAAAAAAATTATTTTTGTTGAAAACTATGCAACAGCAACCACCCCTTGCGTTCATGCAAGAAATGCAAGAAAAAAAATTCGACATTGCGACGTCGTGAAATTGTACCTACAATCCAAAAAGATCTGTTACAATTAATTTGTATACTTACACATTCGGTGTATTAGTGTAAAAGTAAGGTATCTTGGGATCAGTGTGGTAGAAGACACCACAGTTTACTTCACTTTACAAAACCCAATTAGTCGAGAAACAAAAACTGTTTCTCAACCCCAATTTGCTTTGAACAAAACCTCCATACATACATTTTTTTAAAATGATAAATCTCTAACGGAAGAGTATAACAAACTTCTTAAGGAATAAGTTTCCTTAAATCATATGAATGCTATTCAAAAAAATAAGTTAAATCTGTCTAATGAACATTTTTATTTACCATTCTGTGGTAAAACTGGACAGTAAGTCTACTAAAGTTAGAGTTGTTTTTAATGCAAGTGCTTTTACTGACAAAGGAGTAACTCTTAACAACTTTTTATACAGTGGTCCTGCTTTACAAAATGACCTTCAAGCTATTCTACTTAAATGGCGACAATATCCTTATGTTTGCAATAGCGATATCGAAAAAATGTATCGCCAAATATATGTTTATTAGTATCATCACAAATTTCAACAAATCATTTTTCGAAATTCAGATTTTGATTTGGCAGTAAATTGTGCCCCATATGTGAAATTCGAAGATTGCACCAACTTGCTTCTGATCGAGGAAATAAATTTTCTTTTGCCAAAAAAGTAGTTTTGTCAGCTTTTCATGTGGACGATGTCTTTTCTGGTGGTTTCCATTTAGATAAAGTCGTCAAAGTTCAGGAAGAGTTGAATGCACTTCTTTTGTCTGGAGGATTTTTTTGAAAAAAATGGCAAAACACCCTCGCTTGTTGGAAAACATCCCTAGGGGGGATGTTTTAGATCAACACTTTCTTCATTTTGAAGAATACGAAAGTTTTAGGCATTGGCATTGGAATGCAAAAGAAGATAATTTGTATACTCGTTGTGAAAAAATTTCCTTCTCTAGAACAAAACGTAAACTTTTTTCAAATCTTGCAAAAATATATGACTTGCTCCAACAACAATTTTATTAAAAACTAGCGGGCCCACCCCGGCTTGGGCAACCAACTTTAGGCTTCCTAAAAAATTGAGAAAAAATCATCTTAAATACCTTAAACTAAGGAACTCCGTTTCTGCACAAATGCAGTAAGACTTCAAAATTTTAAAGTTCTAGAATTTGTCTGTTAAACTTTAAACTATCATTAATTGATGAATTAGCTAATAACTTAAATTTTCTTATAGAAAATTCGATCGGGTAGCCAAATTTTAGTTTCTTAAAAAAAAATTTGATGTATTAAAAATTTATTTATACCTCAAAATTAAAAAGCGATATCCCAGAATAGACTACCATGGCATCCTCTTACAACCCCGGCGGATATTCCAGTACGCTCATATAAAAGAAGAATGGAAGTTCTAAATTTTGACTGTCTAACGCCTCTCTCAGTTTACTTGCCGACCTGGCCCGGGTGTAAATGCACAAAACGCTGTTCTTGGCTTTGTTAATTTTTTATATTGTTTGATGGAGGCTTCGGACACATTCTGAAATCATACTCAGTTTCATCGCAATTAAAACACGACTTCTTTTGCTTTAATCATTCGTAATCATCTTCGTTTTTTTTTTTCTTCTTCTGGAAACAGTTTCGTCGAAGATTTCTTTGATTGTTCGTATGTAGGATGGAATTTTTAGGATCAGGATAGGATCGACCTTTGCCCAGGTTGAGTGTCAGTCATGAATCTAGCGATGCCCATGTCTTCATCTTCAGAAGATTGTTTTTATTTTCTCTTCATGAGATTCTGGAGCTTCGATTTTGATTTGATTTTGGTCGCTTTTGAATAAATTTATTTTAATTGTATACTTACGAAACTTCTATCAATTTTTTTTTTTGATTCAGTATATTGCTAATTTTTTAAATTTTGGTAAGCGATGGACGGCACTGTCACCTTTCAACTGTTATCTGTCACTTTTCACCTTATATGCGTCATCTGTCATCTGTCATCTCTCAATTGTCATCTGTCAACTGTCACCTGTCATGTGTCATCCGTAACTTGTCCTCTGTCACCTGTCATCTATCATCTATCACCTGTCATTTGTCTCTTGTCACCTGTCATATGTAATGTCAAGTGTCACCTGTCATATGTCATTCTACGTAACGAAATATACCTAGGAAATAAGAAATAATAAAACGTTTAAACAATTATGTTTCTCTTCCGCCAAAAAAATTGATTATTGATTATTATGGTCTTTAAATTTCCATTTTATTTTTATTTTCCATGATTATTTCGCTCTTCAAATTTTCAAAGTCTTGAAAAACCCAAAATTTACATGAATGAATGTAATGTAACGAAGTAAGCAGTAATGAACTGTACCTACCTTGCAACAATGTGGTACACAATTTTTTCCTCTTTTTTTGTTGTATCTTCTGTATCTTTCCTTAATGAATTGAATTTGAATAAATTTTTTAGTTTAATTTTTTGTGACAACCGAACTGAATTTTTTTTATTTATGTATGTATAATGTATATATGTAAATTTTTTGATAAATATAGTTCTTAGTGGGTGTTGTTTTTTTAGGGAGCGGGTCATAATCCTGTATGTCAAAATACTGTATGACAAAATACTGTTTGGTCAAAATACTGTAAGATCATAATCCTGTATGTCATTATACTGTAAACACAAAATCCTGTACGTCAAAATACTGTATGAGCAAAATACTGACTTGCAAAATCCTGTTTTGTAAAATCCTGTACGGCAAAATACTGTATTTTCATACTGTATTTTTTTTAAAGAATTTCCGTTAAAAATACGCATAATACTATGTTTTGAATATTAATTGTGTTTCGTTTATTGACATTATTCAAATATAATTTATAACAGTTAGAAAGTAAATAATTCCTTTGAAAATTAACAAATAAAAAAATAATTCTACAAATAGGTTCATAAGGGTATGTCATAATGCATATTTCAGCCAAAATCACTTTTAAAGATTTAAACTTTAGGGGGTTTAGGACGCTTAGCTTAGCCGCAAATCACGTTTAAAGATAAAAATCGGTTTATATTTTTATGACACATTTCTTATTTGCGCGGCTAAAATAATGTGCATTCAAATGTATGACAAGTAAGTTGGTATAGTTCATTCATGAAATCAAATTATGTTTTCACAAAAAAAGAGAAGAAGAAAAATTGAAAAGAAAAAGTAAGAAAGAGTAAGCAAACAATTACTAATTGAGGTAACTCAAGAAATAATTTTAGAGGGAAAATGAAGTGAACGAAAAAGAAGTAAATAAGTGTAGAATTTTGTTTTCTCCCTTTTTCTCTTAGCTCCTAATTAGGTACCTACCTACACTACATATATTTATCAACAATAAGCTTTCTTTTTTTTAAGTTTGATATTTTATTATCGATTATCAAAGTTCTGAAAAAAGACTAAAAGAAATATCGTTTTGATAATGTAAAAAAGTGCGCGCGCACTTTTTTACATTATCAAAACGATATTTCTTTTACAGTCTTTTTTACAGTATTTTGACTTACAGTATTTTGAAATACAGTATTTTGACCAACCAGGATTTTGCAATACAGGATTTTGACATACAGTATTTTGCTCATACAGTATTTTGCACATACAGGATTTTGACATACAGTATTTTGGCATACAGGATTTTGAATACAGGATTTTGGCACATACAGGATTTCGACCCCAACCCGTTTTTTTATGCCCAACGTACACCATAGTTTTTTTTTTTTGTTTTAAGTACCTATGTATAAACACGACCATATTCGAATGCAATGTTGTGTTAAAATTTCAAAGCAATTGGTGAAGAACTTTCGGAGATTAGTGGTTAGGAACAAACGAACATTTACATTTTTTATATAGATTTGTATGCAAAAGGTCTGGAAAGAAAAGGTTGATTGGGATGAGCCCATAAAATCAAATTATTTGGAAAATTGGAAGAGTAAAATCCTTTCCAACAATAAAAGATATGAAAATCTCCAGATGTATGTAGCTACGGTTCACTCAAGGGTTTCAGATTCATCTGGAAATGTGTTTACAACCCAAAAGCTCAAAAACGGTGCCACCGTTGAAAGCTGTTTTGCTTGTGGAGCTGTTTTGCTAACAAAGTTAGTAAACGCTGTACAAAGTAGTCTTAAACTGAAAAACTATTCTATTAATCTTTGGACAGACTCTATGATTGTGCTTTATTGGATTCGAGAATGTCCATCTCGCCTTGAAACTTTCGTGAGAAAAAGAGTTTCTAAAGTGCAAACTGAGAGTCCTCCAAATAGTATTTCTCTCTGAATAAATTCGCGCCGATATCGGCTCTCGAGGTATAATGCATCGATTTTTAATAGGCAATGCCCATTGGTGGCCTGGCCCAAGTTGGTTAAGTTTGTCTGAGGAAACTTGGCGAATTACAAAAATTCAAGAAGATCTGAATTGGAACCTTGAAACAAGAAAAATAAAAAAAATTGTGGTAAATCTTAGTACCTATAACTGAAGATATTTTAAGAGATTTTGTTCTTACAGTCGTGCCGTTAAAGTGTTTGCATATCTTTTCAGATTTATAAATTTAGCTTCTTAAAAAAGAAAAAGATTTTGTGTGTATCGATATTCTTCGATAAATCTTTCTCATCACGAAGTAGTTTTCGTAAAAACTAGACTCATTTTACTTGCATAACGATTTTATGTTGCTGATGAGTATAAGGCTCTTCCACTTCGAAACACTTAAATAAATACAGCCCAATTTTACCCCTCAACCCATCCTTGGACCCCCAAGGAATTATAAAAGTAAATGGTCGTTTAACTAATGCAAATTTGCATTTACAAGAGTGCTGAGTTTATTTCTGAGGTAGACCCACCCTTAAGCTAAATTTAAGAATTTCCTATTATTCTACCCTATTAGTGTCAGTTGGCAAATTTGTTAGTAGATTTTGTACATAAAATTTCTTTACACGTTGGGAATCAACAATTTTTGTACTTGATTCTTAAAACCTATTGGATTCCAAAACTTAAAAAATTAATAAAAACGATAATCCATGGTTGCAAAACTTGTGTTTTGCACAAAATGGACTTTCAAACTCAGCGCGCATGGGTAGTCTTCCACCCGAAAGAGTATTTTAGTACAAGGTAGAACTAAAAGGTCTACCTACACAGTTCAATATTCACCTCTGCTGGGTGCCGGGCCATAGAGACATTCCAGGAAATTGCAAAGCCGATGAACTTGCAAAAGAAGGAACAACCTTACCTCTACTGGCTCACAAAGCTAGTGTGGGTATGCCTCTGGCTACATGCAAACTTATACTCAAGCAAGAAACTATAGAGAGAACAAACAGATGGAATAACACCACCACCTGTTTAGCGACAAAATTAATTTGGCTAAACTTAGTGCTAAACGCTCAAAGCAGTTGATCTCTTTGAATAGATTGCATATTATCTATGTTATAGGTGTCCTGACTGGACACTGCTTAATAGGCAGACATGCACTTCGACTTGGAGCTCCTGCAAATGATTTCTGCAGGTTGCAGGCACGAAGAGGAAGAGGAGACAGTCTCTCATCTTCTATGTACCTGTCCCGCCCTATCACAAAGACGTAAACTCCATCTAGGAAAATTCTTCTTCGATAATCCTAGCGATCTGGCAAACTGCGACATCACCTGTCTCCTGCGCTTCATTTGGAGCTCAAAATTGTTCAACGATGGAGGTTGATCAACTGATCCATGTGGTATCACAACGGACCTAATTTTTGGTCTAAGTGTGTTGGACTTCCAGGCCAACAGCCACTTTAACCTAACCTAACCTAGAACTAAAAGGTAGTTTTTATCAAGCCATAAAAGGCTATACTTGTCTATTTATTTGTTTTTGTACTTATAAAAGCAATTCATTTAAGCACATCCAACACAATTATTTTGAAAAAGCTTTAAGCATGATCTTGTCGCTTGTTAGTCTTTTTGATATTTTGTAAAACGAGTGCCTTTCACCCTAGCCGTTTATATTCGGCATACAATTGTAGCTCCTCCATTCCTGCAATAACACTCCCGCAGGAATGGTTGAGAGTTGTAACTTGTAAGTCACTTATAGACATGGTTCTTGGTGGACTGACCCGTCACCAATTTTTTTTTTGTTTGTGCTTATGTAGATCTACATATATCAATAACCTTACTAGGCACAAAAATTATACCAAATATGTAAGAAAATGTGTTTTCTACGTACATATTATATGAAAATCAAAAAGTCTACGTAGTTACATATATACATATAATATACATACATATCTACACATATATAATACAAATATTGATTTTTTTAAGGATAAAAATAAGACCAGACGAACAAATTTTCTTGTGAAAAGAAAATGTGTATCTGCCATCAAATAGATCCCTTATTGAGTTACTCTTCCCGCATACTGTTATTGAACCCACTCTTCCAAACCCAAGTTTCATAATCCAGAAACGAAAAACTCCATCGCAATATCGTCACAGTCACCATCAACAAAATCTTCATCACCCATCCGAATTATCAACATTGCTTTTACCCCTTAGATATCTTCATCCATGTTTCATCAGAATTCCGAGCAACCCCACGACAGCCCCAACGACCTAATCTCATCTCTTGATATTTTCTATTGTCATAGCATCCACCATCATCTACCACCACCATAACATGTCATAGTAAAGTACAAGTATAATGAATATAATATAAATGAGGGAGCGAAATCACCCCTTCATGTTCTTTCGACACCATCACTATAGCCCATCCTAATTCCACTGTTTTTTCCTCAAAATCCTATTCGTACATATCGTTCACTTTCTTTAAGGGGAATCGGAATGCTACAGCACATCTCAAACATCTGCAACAACAAACAACAGAGTATGTATATTGTATATCCTTACTTTAAAAGTCTTTTATGTTAGAAAATGTTTTATTTTTGTATATCAACCTACTAAATTTTTTCCCCATCTTTCTCAAGATATAGCTATTCGCATTCCTTATTTTTAATTTCCATTCCGCCATGTTTTTCCTTTTGAGTAAGAACACGACCCTCCTTGCTGCGTTTTATTAATAGGGGATGATTTAGCTCATTCAAAAAGATTCCATTTCGATTTTCATTCCTAAAGATGTATCTACTGTCGGAGAGGAGAGTCATCCCAGCTTTTTAAAAAGATAATAAGGCAAATAGGAAAGCGCTGTAAAGTAAAAGCTACCATGAAATATAAAAACATAAGAATATGTATATGTAAGTATAAATAAGTATAAATTTAACTTTAAACTGATATCAATAGCGCAAGAAACATTAGCCCTCGGAAAACAAAAAATTGATATGAATTTTTTGAATGTTTAAAAAAATTATTAACATTTTCAAATTAAATCAATCATTGTTATTTTTCATATTTTTTTTTCCAAATAATACAGGGATGTACAATGTACATTAGTAATGCATCAATATAAAAAAATTGAGACAAATTGTCATTTTATATTTTGATGCTACATTCTGATGATGAATATATGATAAATATGCATAATGGAATCCAATATAGTTTCAATGAAATTTGTGCGATAGTTTCTTAATTTTATTATATAAATTTATTTATTATTTAGCTATTTACTAAATTTTTTAATGGAATATTTGTTTAGGTATACCTATAGTCTTAACATTTTTTGTAATTCAGCAAAAAAAAAAATGCTGTAAAAGTTGTTTTTTAGGAGTCTTATGTTAACTAACGGTAGAAACCCAGCCTTAAATTTGATTTTGAAAATTAATTGGTTGTTGTTCTAAAACAAAATTTAATTTAAAGCAAAAAATATCAATCCGTTAAACTTTCGCACCTGTTGGGACACATATGTCCCAGTCCAAGTTAAAATAACTATAAAATCTACAATTCGTATCTGATTTGGTTCAAATATGTCCCAGTTCGTAAAATGACGATTTATAACGGTTTTTTTTATCTATCTACATTCTCGATTATCGCAACTAATTAAAACAAGGGTGGTTGCAATGACCCAGGTTTACAATAACCAAGTAAATATTTTTTTAAGGCTCAATTTGAGATGCAAAGCGAAAATCAATAGATAGATAGATCTTTGTATATGAAAACTATAGTACTCTCATGGCGAGTTTTTTTAGGGTTGCCCGGATCCTGGTGGTGGCGCTGCAAAATGTGAGGTGTAAAATTCGATTTGGTGAGTCTTTAAGCGTCGAAAATTGGTGGTAGGAGCAAGAGGAGACTATTTTTTGGATAATTGCATCCAAAAAATATCAATAAATATCATTTAAAACCTCCATAAGCTCTCCGCAAAAAAAAGGGTAAGGGTTGCCGGCATACATTAGATGTCGCCCCATTCGACTTTCACCATGAGAGTACTATAGTTTTCATATACAAAGGATAGATAGATAGATAGATAGATAGATAAATAGATAGATAGATAGATAGATAGATAGATAGATAGATAGATAGATAGATAGATAGATAGATAGATATGTATATAGATAGATAGATAGATAGATAGATAGATAGATAGATAGATAGATAGATAGATAGATAGATAGATAGATAGATAGATAGATAGATAGATAGATAGATAGATAGATAGATAGATAGATAGATAGATAAATAGATAGATAGATAGATAGATAGATAGATAGATAGATAGATAGATAGATACCTCCCATATGATTTATTTATTTACTAGCTTAATTCAAGCGATTAACAAAACAAAGAAAAATAAAATGAAATAAAAAAAGAAAGAAAACTTTAAATTAGATAACAATGTTTGATTAATTAAAAAAAAAATAATTAAACAATCTTAACTTAACTTATAACTAATAAAGTAATAACTAATAAAAAGGGGATTCATGGGTAGTTGGAGTAAAGATTTCTTCTGAGGGAGGAGGAACTGGAACTGAAGTCAAATATGTGTTGTGCACTATTGGCTAAACGTAGCATTCTAGTAATAGGGTTGTAATGGGCATAATTTCTGCGGTATATAAGAAGGTGGAAGAATGGGAAGGATCGAAGGTTACATGGATTGGTATTAATGAAGATTGGTTCAAGAAGTGCCGGCGAGTCTTTGGTACCGGTGGTTGATTGGTGGATGGAGACTATGACAGCAACAGCACGGCGTTTAGCAAGGGTGTGTAGGTCGATTAATTGCAATCGATGTTCGTAGGGGAGTAAGATATGCGGATCGGACCAAAGGAGATAACGCAAAGTTAAACGGAGAAATCTGAGCTCCACTGCTTCGATTCAATGTGAATGGGTAGATTGATAAGGAGACCATACTTGGCTGTCGTATTCGAGAATGGCTCTAACATATGTGGTAAAGAGTGACTTGGTAACGTAAGGAATTTTCCAATCCTTATACCAAGGCTAGAATTTGCTTTTGAAATATTAAGGCGGAAATTGAACTCTTTATCTAACATGATGCAAAGATCGCGGATAGGTGAAACCGAGGGAACGGGTTCGTTGTAGAAGTGATAAGTTCTAGGGTGTAAGGGAAGGTGTTTCCTAGAAAAGCACATAGATTGACATATACTATTATTGAGTTCAGGAAATTGGCTCTTTTATTAGAGCGCTTACCGTAAAAGTAACGATAAAAGATAGAGAGACAGGAAACGTTACGTCGGTGTTCGAGTGACGTAAAAGTTTCGATGATGTTCCTGTCTCCGATCGTTTTGAAGTCTTGTCTTTGTATACTGTCCAAGAGGTTTAAGAAGGTTGGAGCACCAGCCCAGAGATGGCAGTTATACTAAAGCTTTGGACTTTGCTATATAACTTTTATAGATAATAGCCAGATCAGAAGGGGAAAAGGATATCTTGCATCTCCAAAGGAAACTAAACATCTTGCAGGATTTTTGGGGCCGTTAAGAATGTGATCATTCCACAATAGATATTTTGCGATACACATACCTATTATCAAACGCTGATTAATTTCCCTGATGCAAGTGCCACTTATAGATAGTGGCAGGGGGGTACGTCTCGCTTTAACGACAGAAGGCAGCATTGAGTTTTCGAAGCGTTAAATTTTACACGATTTCTCAGTTTCAGAATTTAATATTAATTTAATGTTATAATATTCAGCCGTTTCAGTTCCACGTCCACAGAGCAGTGCATCTGGTAACGAATATGAAAAGCTAAGGGTGCTATCGTCAGCGAAACAATTTAGTGGATTAGTAGTTGCAGATAGGAGAGCATTAATGAAATTGAGAAAGAGGTTCAGAGTCATGTTGTGGGTTTCAGACTTGAATCCGTCTAATACTACTTGTACAGAGCGATTCGAAAGAAAGTTATTATTACAACGAAGAAGGGTTTCAGCGATACCAAAAAGAGCGAGATGGGATAGGCTGGACAAATGCTGTTTTCTAACTGCTCGGAAAAAGCCCAGAAGAATAGGATAGAAAAGCTTACGCAGGGGTTTTTTCCAACGTGAAGCAACACCTCTTCAGAACAATGTCAGAGATACCATCCGGAACAGCGAATTTATGTATGTTGAGATAGAGCTCTCGCCAGAATCGTTCGCTCTAAAAAATTGTGAGGGTCATGACACTATCAGAAAGCGTAGAGTTGGCGGCTGAAACTGAATATGATAATAAAGTTCTTTTCAACACATAACACTACTAGTGTTATGCCTTAGTAGTGACGTGAACTCTGTTATTGTTTGCTCAGCAAGTAGGTCAATTGAGAGAGCTTATATAAGTTCAATAAAATTCATGCACTTTCTAAGCCAAACAACTGCAGGTTGGGGAGGAAAAAGAAGGAATACTCACTGCGCTCTGTGGGTACATTTTTTTGGAATATTGTTTGTTGCTGTTTTTTTGTTTTATTGCTGCCCTTTGGTATTTTTTGTGTGTTGGTGTTTTGTTATTTGTTTTTGTATAATTTGCGACAATACAATACAAAATGAGACAAACGGTGGGGGACGAGGAAGCGAAAAAACGCACAAAAGAACTCAGCACTTCATCATCATAATTGGCTCGACAATCGGGTTCCGGTCCTGGCGCCTGGCCTCCTTCAACAAGTCTCTCTACCTATCCCGGTCTTGAGCCTACGCCATCCAGTTACGCACCCAAGGTTTCACGCAGCACCTCGACATGCACAAATCCTCTGGCCGGGATATTATTTCCCCCATTATTTTGAACAGGTGTTCTTCTACGCTGGCAGAGCCACTGCGTAAACTTTTCAATCTGCATTTGTCCAGCCTGTCCCTAAAAAAGGCCAATCTTCCTCACCCTCAAACTACCGTCCAATTGCACTTACGTCCCATTCCTTCCAAGGTCATGGAAGCTCAAGAAATATCTCGAACAACGGAAGCTTCTTAATTACCGGCAATGCGGCTTTTGTCGCAATAGGTCCACCGGTGATCTGATGGTATATCTCACCGAATAGTGGAACAAATCTTTACATCGTTTTGGCGAAAGTAAGATTATTTCACTTGATATTTCAAAAGCATTTGATAGAGTTTGGCATCAAGCTCTTTTATCAAAAATGCGTTTCGATGAATCTCTAATTTGTTGGATTAGAAATCATCTTTCGGACCACTCAATACAACTTGTATTGGATGGTTTCAAGTGTGATACCCATAAAATAAATGCTGGCGTTCCCCAGGACTCAGTTTTGTCTCTGACTTTCTTCCTAATATTCATTAATGATCTTTTGTCTGAAACTTCTAATCTACTTTAAGTACTCTCAGCTTTTCATATTTGTTTTTAAATTTACATACTTATTCATCGGAAGTGGAACTTCAACGGGAGCGTCTGATTAGCTCATTAAATTCTGATCTCGACAGCATTGTCCAATGGGGAACTAAAAATCTGGTACAATTTAATGCTTCGAAAACTCAATGCTGTCTTATGTCGTTAAAACGGAACCCACCCACCTTTTCACTGTCTATGAATATTCGACGTCGCCAAAAATGCTGCAAAGTGTCTAGGTTTTATTCTACGATGCAAGAAATTTTTCACCCCTTCTGATCTGGCTGTAATATATAAAGCCTTTATTCGCCCGAAACTTGTGTATAATTCTCATATTTGGGCCGGTGCTGGAATAGCCTACTTGAGTTTCTTGGATAGAATCCAAAATATAGCATTAAAAATAATAGATGATAGAGCAATAAAAACATTTGCGTATCTGAAACACCGCCGCAATGTTGCGTGTTTATCATTGTTCTATCGCTATTTTCACAAACAGTGTTCTAGTTAAATAGCAAGTTGCATTCCTTCCCTTAAAAAATTTAACCGTAATACTAGCAATGCTAAGAATGCGCATTAGTTTACTCGCACGTACAGTGATGTACAGAGATTCTTTCTTTAGCCACACCACGAGAATGTGGAATGCTTTACCCGGCTCTGTCTTTCTTTTTTATCCTTTTTCTTTTTCTTTTTTATCCTCAGAACTGAGCTTCAAAACCAATGTGCATCGGTTTTTTTTAAATCCTTCCCTATTTTCCAAACGATCGCACTATGTTTATCATTTTAAGGGTATACAAAAACCCCTTTAGTGCGCGCATAGTTAAAAAAAAAAACGACAGAAGAAAACTTTGAAGAAGTCAAATAAAGAGATGATGATGAATAAAGATGTGTAAAAAAACAAAAAGGCACTTAGTGAAGATGGATTTCCTTACGAATTTTTCAAAAATGCTACTCTTATATTTCTTAATCATGTAATAATTCATTTCAATAAAATCTTTTTGAATGCCCACATAGCTATCTTCATCGTTCGATAGACTCCCCTGAAAATTACAGAGGAATTTCAATCATAAATAATAATGTAGTAGAAAAAATATTCTGCAGTATTCAGCAGTTGTTAGGCATGAAAAATGGATCGGACAGAATAATAATTTATCTGATCTACCGGCCGGATTCAGAAAAAACTTTTGAACGATCGATCACACATTTAGATTATCATCCATAATCAAAGCATTTCAACACGAAAAAAAAGGTCTTCGCATTTTTCGTTGACTTCAAAGCTAATTTTGACCTAGTCAATAGGAACGCCCTTACTCATAAGTTTTATCGAATGATCCACATACACTTACATAAATTATTACACATTGTATTTATATAACTAAAAATATATATAAGAAATAACTATATAAATAGAATAAGGTAGTCTGAGTTGCCTACGTGCACTCCGTCACCGTACAGTAAAAGATTTCAGTTCTTCAATAACTCCCTATGCTATCGTACAGGTCGTACAGAGTAGAGCTCTTGATACCCGGGTACCCGGTACATTGACCGGGAACCCGGACATTCCGAGTATTACCCGGGTCGCCGGGTACCCGCACGTGTCGGGTACCCGGCTACCCGGGTAATACCCGGAAATTAAGTTACCCGGGTACCCGGGTACCCGGTCAGTGTACCGGGTACCCGGTCGAAATCAAGAGCTCTAGTACAGAGTCATTCGAGTGATAAGTTTTAATAAAAGATACAAATATGTAGACGTGTTTTTAGTTATTTTCCAGACTCTAAACAAACACCGTGTTTTATTAAAAGATCCTATGGAATTACAGGTCCACCTACTATACATTTGGTCGCATCGAGCCGGATAAAAACCAATGTAAAAACGCGAGTATAAGGTTTTTTCTTTGTTAATTTTTTTTGAAAAAAAAAAGAAACGCAAAGCGAAACATGTCGCGACACGATGCGCCGCGCCGCCGCCGCCGCGCCGTCGGTACAGTAAATTTTCCTTGCTAAATAGTAAATACCAGTTTACTGGAAATGAGCGCTATGTATTGTGTGAGTGTATGCTCACAACGAAGTGGCAGCTGCGCGCTCACATGTTAGCACACAGCACGCACAGTCGTTTTATATTCGTTGCCACGAGAGGTTGAGAGTGCTACGGTAGCGAAACAAATTTAAATAATAATAGCAAGTAAAGTTTAAAAAGAAAAGACAAAATCAGTACAGGACAACAAAAATCAAGGAAAGATATTGTACAGATATTGTATCGAAGATCAAGAAATATAACAAGCGTACAGATTACATCATGCAGGCAAGAAATATAACAAGCGTACAGATTACAACAAAGGAAAAGTAAGCATCGTACAGTAGAAGTGTACAGACGAATCAACATGGTGGTGAGTCGTATTTAAGTAGATATAACTTTGTATATGAAAACTATAGTACTATCATGGTGGAAGTCGAATGGGGCGACATCTAAGGCATGCCTGCAAGCTGCAACCTTATGGAGGTTTTAATCGATATTTATTGATATTTTTTGGATGCAATAATCCAAAAAATAGTCTCCTCTTTACCCTACCACCAATTTTCGACGCTTAAAGACTCCCCAAATAGAATTTTACACCTCAAATTTTGCAGCGCCACCACAATGGTCCGCGCAACCCTAAAAAAAACTCGCCATGATAGTACTATAATTTATATATACAAAGGATATAATGAAATGCATAGTTCGTTCATTTTTTATATACCAAGCGCGAGTGTATTGTGTTACATGTTATTAAGAAAAAGAACAGAATGTTGCGTATGTGACTTGAGATTCTCTCGTCTCATTGTATATAAAAACCCAAGTCGAAAGCCAGAAACCATCCCTCCATGGAGATATGTACATAAATAATATGTGATGGTGCTCTTCACATGGGTACGAGTGTGCAGCTATTGCCCAGTAAGCATCTGGTTAGGCAATTTGAGAGTGCTGCACACAATCGCGGTTTAGCAGTGATCCCAGGTTTCAAAAATTAAAATCCCCTTTTTTTGACACCAAAACGATTTTTTCCCCCTTTTTTAAGAAAAATATCCCCTTTTTTTTCCCCTCATAAAAATGAAAGAATTTCGAGTTTTTTTTTAACAATTTATAGATATTTTATTAAACAAAAAGTAAATAAAAATTAATGTAGGTAGGTACATATTGAATTCAGTCGTGTACATTAATACAAAATAAAAAATAACAAAAAAAACTTAACTTAAAAAATCACATAAGAGTTCAAACTAGAATAAAATATTTAAGTAAAAAGGTATAGGTATTTAAAATAATTTATCATTTACTTTTGTACATTGAGTTATTGTGTAGCCTTAGGCAGTCTTTTTCAACTATAAAGTCGTAACAATTGTCTTTCTTTAATAAAGCTTTTGTATGTAAAATTCCAGTCAAAGTGGAATTCGATAATTTATTTCGAATTTTTGTTTTATTTAAGTTAATAGCTGAAAAAATTCTTTCAGCACTTGCCCCGCTGTGAGGAAGACAAAAAATTAGTTCTACAAGTTTCCTTATGTTAGGAAACATGTCCTCATCATCAAGTTTATTATTTAAAATGTCTTTCCAAAAAACTTGAATATTTTCAGTCGAAATATTTTTGTTGTTTACATTTCTTAATAATCTATATTCTCTATCGATTTCTGTCCATTCACTTTCGGAAAAAATGTGTCCAAAATATTTAGACAATTTGCCAAGCGAATTAAAATCTCTGTTTTTAAGAGAAATTGGACAAATTTTAAAAGTTTAAATAGTTCTCCTTCTCCATTTTCAGAAGTAAAATCAAACCGTTTTAAAATTTCTTCACATGCCCTTATTAAAAAATTTCGTTTTATTTGGCCGCCATCTTGTTTTTTATGAAAATTTAGATTTTCGCATATAACTCGCGTAGTTTTGATTCTAGAAGAAAAAGTTATAGGCAAAACTCTTAAAACAATAAATTTTCTACAAAAAATGTTAAATAACATTTTTCGATAACTGCTTTTGTTTAAGAGTTATAGAACATTTTGTTGAAAATTCAATTTTTTGACGCTTACTCAGTACAAAATGTACTGTAACTCTTAAACAAAAGCAGTTATCGAAAAAAGTTATTTAACATTTTTTGTAGAAAATTTATTGTTTCAAAACTACGCGAGTTATATGCGAAAATCTAAATTTTCATAAAAAACAAGATGGCGGCCAAATAAAACGTGTCACATATGTGAAAAATGTGTTTTTCAGCTTGTGTAAAGTTACACTTTGAATTTATATTGAAAACGAAAATTTTTTTTTTGCACCACCCTAATAATTTTTTTTTGAAAACGACAAAAAAATGTTTGCACCACCCTAATACAAAATATTTTTTTGAAAACGACAAAAAAAATTTTGCACCACCCTAATAGAAAATAATTTTGTGAAAACGACTTTCTTTATTTCTACCTGTACTTTAAGAAGCACCCTGTTGTTATTGTTATTTTTTCATCTCCCATCTGAGTTATGATGGTTCATTGGGACCAATTACACAAATTCCCGGGTACTCGACACCTGACGGGTACCCGGCAATGTGTCGGGTACCCGGCTACCCGGGTAATACCCGGAAATTAAGTTACCCGGGTACCCGGGTACCCGGTCAGTGTACCGGGTACCCGGTCGAAATCAAGAGCTCTAGTACAGAGTCATTCGAGTGATAAGTTTTAATAAAAGATACAAATATGTAGACGTGTTTTTAGTTATTTTCCAGACTCTAAACAAACACCGTGTTTTATTAAAAGATCCTATGGAATTACAGGTCCACCTACTATACATTTGGTCGCATCGAGCCGGATAAAAACCAATGTAAAAACGCGAGTATAAGGTTTTTTCTTTGTTAATTTTTTTTGAAAAAAAAAAGAAACGCAAAGCGAAACATGTCGCGACACGATGCGCCGCGCCGCCGCCGCCGCGCCGTCGGTACAGTAAATTTTCCTTGCTAAATAGTAAATACCAGTTTACTGGAAATGAGCGCTATGTATTGTGTGAGTGTATGCTCACAACGAAGTGGCAGCTGCGCGCTCACATGTTAGCACACAGCACGCACAGTCGTTTTATATTCGTTGCCACGAGAGGTTGAGAGTGCTACGGTAGCGAAACAAATTTAAATAATAATAGCAAGTAAAGTTTAAAAAGAAAAGACAAAATCAGTACAGGACAACAAAAATCAAGGAAAGATATTGTACAGATATTGTATCGAAGATCAAGAAATATAACAAGCGTACAGATTACATCATGCAGGCAAGAAATATAACAAGCGTACAGATTGCAACAAAGGAAAAGTAAGCATCGTACAGTAGAAGTGTACAGACGAATCAACATGGTGGTGAGTCGTATTTAAGTAGATATAACTTTGTATATGAAAACTATAGTACTATCATGGTGGAAGTCGAATGGGGCGACATCTAAGGCATGCCTGCAAGCTGCAACCTTATGGAGGTTTTAATCGATATTTATTGATATTTTTTGGATGCAATAATCCAAAAAATAGTCTCCTCTTTCCCCTTCCACCAATTTTCGACGCTTAAAGACTCCCCAAATAGAATTTTACACCTCAAATTTTGCAGCGCCACCACAATGGTCCGCGCAACCCTAAAAAAAACTCGCCATGATAGTACTATAATTTATATATACAAAGGATATAATGAAATGCATAGTTCGTTCATTTTTTATATACCAAGCGCGAGTGTATTGTGTTACATGTTATTAAGAAAAAGAACAGAATGTTGCGTATGTGACTTGAGATTCTCTCGTCTCATTGTATATAAAAACCCAAGTCGAAAGCCAGAAACCATCCCTCCATGGAGATATGTACATAAATAATATGTGATGGTGCTCTTCACATGGGTACGAGTGTGCAGCTATTGCCCAGTAAGCATCTGGTTAGGCAATTTGAGAGTGCTGCACACAATCGCGGTTTAGCAGTGATCCCAGGTTTCAAAAATTAAAATCCCCTTTTTTTGACACCAAAACGATTTTTTCCCCCTTTTTTAAGAAAAATATCCCCTTTTTTTTCCCCTCATAAAAATGAAAGAATTTCGAGTTTTTTTTTAACAATTTATAGATATTTTATTAAACAAAAAGTAAATAAAAATTAATGTAGGTAGGTACATATTGAATTCAGTCGTGTACATTAATACAAAATAAAAAATAACAAAAAAAACTTAACTTAAAAAATCACATAAGAGTTCAAACTAGAATAAAATATTTAAGTAAAAAGGTATAGGTATTTAAAATAATTTATCATTTACTTTTGTACATTGAGTTATTGTGTAGCCTTAGGCAGTCTTTTTCAACTATAAAGTCGTAACAATTGTCTTTCTTTAATAAAGCTTTTGTATGTAAAATTCCAGTCAAAGTGGAATTCGATAATTTATTTCGAATTTTTGTTTTATTTAAGTTAATAGCTGAAAAAATTCTTTCAGCACTTGCCCCGCTGTGAGGAAGACAAAAAATTAGTTCTACAAGTTTCCTTATGTTAGGAAACATGTCCTCATCATCAAGTTTATTATTTAAAATGTCTTTCCAAAAAACTTGAATATTTTCAGTCGAAATATTTTTGTTGTTTACATTTCTTAATAATCTATATTCTCTATCGATTTATGTCCATTCACTTTCGGAAAAAATGTGTCCAAAATATTTAGACAATTTGCCAAGCGAATTAAAATCTCTGTTTTTAAGAGAAATTGGACTTACAAATTTTAAAAGTTTAAATAGTTCTCCTTCTCCATTTTCAGAAGTAAAATCAAACCGTTTTAAAATTTCTTCACATGCCCTTATTAAAAAATTTCTACAATTATCCCTAAAATTATTTTTTTCATTTTCATCAAGGCACGAAGTATCTAATTTTAGGGATATTTGAGGGCCTAAGTATACATTATTCAAATCATCAAAGTACTCATTATTTGATAAATCAATTTCAAAAATATTTGGAATACTATTTAAATATTCGGGTTTGAAAAAACAATCAGCCATTGTTTTAAGAGTAAGTTCAACTCGGTCAAATATAATATGTATTTTAACATCTTCCGATTGCATTTCCAAATTAAGTTTTGTAAAAAGAGGCAAAAAGAAATCTAAAAATTCTAGGTACAATAATGTAGTTGGTTTTTCAAGAATCCTATAAATTTTTTCACACTTAGTTTTGTTTATAGAATCTTCCAAATGAGTTTCAATGAAATATAATACTAAAGCTTGATATTGTTCAATTAATCTTTTTATAACAAAATGTAAAGATAACCACCGTGTTTGCGATGGGTGTAGCATTTTATGTGGTTTGACATTGCAAAAAGCTTGAAATTCTTGCAAGGTATGCTGCCTTTTTGCACTGCAGTTAAAATGAGAATATATTTCTCGGCAACAAATTTCTATTTCATCTGGCAGGAATTTCAAAGCGTTACTTGCCACAAGATGGAATGAAAGACACACGCATCGCATTGTAAACAAATTTGGAATAACATCTTTTAAAAGTTTTGAAACTGAATTGTGTTTTCCCACCATTACACTTGCTCCATCCGAAGCAAATGCTATTAAATTCTTTTCGTAGGGTATTTTATTCATTTTAAAAAAATCAGTAATTTTTGCAAATAATGTTTTAGCATTTGCTTCAGGAACCTCGATAATAGAGAGAAAACGTTCGTACACCTTTAAGTCTATGACATATCTGCACACAATCACTAAAATTTTCTTTGAATCGATGGTTGTTGATTCGTCAATAGTTATGCTAAATAACTTCTCTTTTAAAATTGATACCAAGTTGTTGAATCCAAATTCTCCAGTCACATTTTGAACAATAGACGTAGCCTTAGAACTGCTAAGGGAAATTCTTTTGGCAATTTCTGAATCCGGAAAAATAGTTTTCATTAATTTAGTTAAGTGGTCGAAGGTTGCAAACGCAAGGTTGTGCTCGGCGGCGAAAGCACATAACTTTATTTCTGCTACTTTTGACTGCTGGTCTTTGGGAGTGACAATGAATGATACAATTTTGGGTTGCTTATTTGTAAGCAAAAGATTGGCATTGCGGATATGTTTTTTTGTTTTGGCGTGTTTTTGCAATTCAGATTTTTTTGCAATTTGTGGTACCTTGCATATTTTACAAAATGCACGCACATGCACATCGCCATCATTAGAGCTAGGATCTTTACTTAACCAATTTTTAAACTCGAGCAATGTTTCCCATTGTTTGAGGTATTTATGTTTTGGTGTTTGTACTTCATCTTCCTCGCTCGAAGAACTCGACTCCGATTCTATTCTCCTTCTTTTTTCTATAATAAAATAATTTTTTGTCCAAAATGAAAAAGAAAAAGAAAATAAGAATTGTTTTAACTTACCCATAATGTAAAGCCGCCGTTTTGTAGAATTTCAGAGAACAATTTGAATTATGACAATTGACATTGACATATTTATTAATGTCACAAGATGAATGCATTCAATAACAAATAATAAATGTATGTAAGTGAGAAGTTGCATGGGCGGATTTCTTGAACATGATTGTTTGATGTTTGATGTATCTCGTAATTGTTTTGTTAATTTTGTTCATTCTAAAAAAATTTCTAGCAGATTTGAAAATTTTCCCCTTTTTGAATTTTTTTCCCCTTCTCTTTTCTTCTCCCCTTTTTTTCCCCTTTTGTTAAAAAAAATCGGCAAAAATGGCGATTTTCCCCTCAACCTGGGATCCCTGGGTTTAGGTAGTGAAGTGGGGAATGATAAACATACAAATTGAGAGAGTAGTCGCCAGGGACGTCAAATTCGAGAATGATGTCAATTTAGCTATAAATTAGTAGGTCGCTATTTAGTACTTGGTAACGCATCTTGTATGCTATTGTTGTACAAAAGCAGTACTTCAATACGAGGAACAGCGTTCGCAATCAGTGCTATCAGCACGACCAGTACAATTAGGAGGTAAAGGTAATGAAGATTTGAGGGAAGTGGATTTAACTCGTTGCGGGTCAAAATTGCAAATGTTAGACTTTATATTAAAACAGTGAAGAGTTTTATACAACAAAGGTCATTTGAGGCCGAAAAAAACAGTACAGAGTAAAGAGTGTTTGTTCAAAAAGGTCTGGTGGAGACTGAACAAATACCGTACAGAGATAAGCATGCAAGTACAGAGTACAGATTTTTCGTTCAGACCAAGTGCTGGACGACATAAATAAAATAAAATCGCAACAGTACAGAAATGGTACAGGTCCACCAGTACAGAGTACAGGATTGCTGTTTAGACCAAGTGCTGGACAGCGTGAATAAATAAATAAAACAAAATCATAACCGTATAGAAACGATACAATTTCGAATAATTCAGTACAGGTAGAATTCAAACATAGATAAAATAAAATTCCAACAATTAAATACAGTATGTACAGATACATGAACATGGTAAAGTCAAGGTAGTTTGTTTCATACAAAACTTTTTATTAGTTTTGCGTAATTAGATAAACTATCCTAATCACAGATTAAGTAAATCTCGCTGCTGGTATTAGTAAAAAGGGGGAGAAAACAGAACAAACTATGGAATTAAAGCATAAATGCAGTACAGAGTACAGAATTGTTGTTCAGACCAAGTGCTGCACAACATAAAACAAAATTAAAAAGCATAAATACAGTACAGAGTACAGAATTGTTGTTCAGACCAAGTGCTGGACAACATAAAACAAAATTAAAAAGCATAAATGCAGTACAGAGTACAGAATTGTTGTTCAGACGAAGTGCTGGGCAACATAAAACAAAATTAAAGCATAAATGCAGTACAGAGTACAGAATTGTTGTTCAGACCAAGTGCTGGACAACATAAAATAAAAGAAAATAAATTATTATATCAGTACAGAATTGTTGTTCAGTCCCAGTACTGCACAACACAAATAAAAACAAAATAAAATAAATTATTTAATATCAGTACAGAATAAAAGATATTTACATTTGTAGAATAAATATATCAATATTAACCTATTATTCATTGTTTTTAAATAGGTTATGATGTCGTCAAATAGGGCAAAAGCCGCAGCCGATGGCATAAGTAAGGCAAAGGCTCAGATGCCTTCAGAGGGTTGTCCTTCCTAGAGGCAAAGCTACGTCTTGAGTTACTTGAAGTCGATTGGGTAAAGTACCTGAGGCTTTCAGAGGACGCCTTAGATCGAGCCAACAACAAAGAACTGCCGAAGCTGAATATTTTGTGGCCAATTCAGCGCTCCAAGAAAAGATGGCAGCTCTTGATCCTGCCGTAAGGCAAGCAGCTAGTACAGAATTCAGGTACAGGTGAATATGCCTCTCCAACAGCATGACCTCCGGAACACCTGGGGCATCTTTGACACTTATACGAAGTGGATCGGCTTTCGTGACCGCTTCAAGGCTGCCGTCCATGATAACGAGAAAGTGACAGCTGCATTCAAGTTTTCCTACTTGAAGAAGTCCTTGACGGGTCCAGCATCTAATACCTTAGGAGAATGGCAGCTAACTGATGAGAATTACAGCGAGGCATGGGAACGCCTAAACCAGATATACGATAAAAAATATTTGATTGGGCGAGACCACTTGGGTCAGCTGCTCTCCCTTTCGAATATGTGCAACCAACAAGTTTCTAGCGAGCTGCAGCACATTGCGAATACGGTTCATGAGACACTGCGGCAGTTAAAATCACTGGGATTGCCAGTGGAGTACTGGGACTTCTTCGTGATACACGTTATGAGTGAGAAGTTGGATAAAGAGACAGCTCGTCAATGGGAACTTCAGAGGTCCTCGAAGCAACCCAAGTTGTCAGATTTTCTGACGTTCATAGAAAAGCAGGCAGCCGCTCTCTCCCACATCTCAGGAGCCCAGCAGCCACGTACAGAATCAGAAAGATATCCAGCACATACAGATGAGCGAGACAAGGCTCTGCTCAGGTCAAAACCAACAAGAAAGTACATACTCGTGGAAACAGGCCGTGCATGGTTTGTGCAGGGGATCACCAGATCTGGGAATGTCCAGACTTTGCTGCGCTCTCCTATCGAAGTCGTAGAGACTTCGTCGACAGGAGAGCCGTTTGCCCTAACTGCTTGAAGCAAGGGCATAAGGAAAGCAACTGCTACATTAAAGGGTGCATCAGATGCCTGAGTGCACCAAAGCATAACTTCCTTCTATGCCCCACCAAAAAAGTCTTAAAACTAGCACTGGCAGCATTCTCACTCGACTCCGAAGTGCCAGAGGCACAACACAAGCGTAAGTCCAAGGGCAGGTGTGATTGACCAGCCTGCCGCAGCGTCGGAGTTAAAAATCAACAAAATAGTGGAATAGCACGCAGGCAGCGTATGTTCCGTACAGATAAAATTAAACAAAATTTCCGTATAGATAAAATTAAACAAAATTCCTGTACAGATAAAATAAAACAAAATTTCCGTACAGACAAAATTAAACAAATTTTCCGGACGGATAAAATTAAGCAAAATTTCCGTACAGGTAAATTTAAACAAAATTCCCGTACAGATAAAATTAAACAAATTCCCGTACAGATAATATTAAACAAAATTTCCGTACAGATAAAATTAAACAAAATTCCCGTACAGATAAAATTAAACAAAATTCCCATACAGATATTATTACAAAATTCCCGTACAGATCATATTAAACAAAATTTTCATACAGATGATAATATTCCTGCAAATCAGGAATACAGAGCCTCAGCGGCAAAATACTTCAAATAAAAGAAAATTAGAAATTAATCAGTCAATGTTTAGAAATAAATTAATAAAATCTAATCATGAAAATTACGTAGAGTCTATTAATTCAGTAGGGAATATTTCAAATTCAATAGGTGGCTTTATTCATAAAGACTTTCAAGTTAATTTGATGAATAGTTTATTGAGAATGAAAATAAAAATTAGTTTTTCAATAAACAATAGTATAAAAGATTACTAAACAATATTAGTGAAAAACAAAGTAAAACAAACAGCCAGTCATCTAAATTACATATTTCAATACCGCCTCTTAATTTAAATCACTTTTTCTTTTAAATCTAAATTATTGCGATGTTTCTCAAACAAAATTCGACTGATTTCTTTTGTCATCACATCTGCAAGTTGATCGCTACTTGATTTGTACTGCAATTGAATTTCTTTATTGGCAATCGCTTCACGAATGAAATTATATTTAACATCTATGTGCTTCGTCCTTTTGTGTTCGCGTGGCTCTTCTGCCACTTTGATACAAGACTGGTTATCCTCGTAAATAATTGTTGGTGCATTAAGAGTGAATCCCATTTCAAGAAGTAAACTTCGTATCCATTTGGCCTCACAGATCCCGTGACCAAGTGCAATGTATTCCGCCTCTGTAGATGATAGTGTTGTAAGTGTTGCGTACGTCAAACATCCAATCAATTCCCGATAAAGTACATCAGGCAATTCATTTCGATTTGCTTTTTCAAGACTGATACCACATTCCATTGGAGTTGCTTCGCCTTTGCAATCGTTCATGCCAAACTTCTTGAGAACATTTTTTAAATATTGTGTTTGGCTCAGGGTTGTCGTACCTTCTTTAACATTCTTTTCGATATGCATTCCCAAGAACGTATTAACTTTTCCAATGTCGGTCATCTCAAACTCCCTCTTCAGCAAATCCTTTATGATAATAATTTTTCGTTCTTTGATAGATACAATTAGCAAGTCATCCACATCCAATAGAACGAAGCATTTTTCATTAGTTTCATCCTTTATATACAAACAGTGGTCCGATGTACAACGCTTGAAACCTATTTTTAACATGAACTTATTGAACTTAGTATTCCATGTTCTTGATGCCTGCTTAAGGCCATAAAGAGCCTTGTTGAGCTTGCATACTTTCCTTCCATGTTTGAACCCTTCAGGCAAATCCATGTAAATGGTTTCAGTAAATTAAAAATGCACCTTTCACATCCATTTGGTGTACATGCAAGTTGTTGTTCGTTGCAATAGATAACAATATTCGCATTGTTGTAAGTTTAGCGACGGGAGCATAGGTTTAACTGTATTCGAAACCAACGATTAGCGAAAAACCTCTCGCTACAAGACGAGCCTTATACATATTTGTCAATCTCACCAGTAGCCTTGTTCTTCAATTTGAACACCCATTTGCATGAAACTGGTTTTCTGCCTTCTGGCAAATCACACTCGGTCCAAGTTTCATTTTTGACCAGCGATAAGTATTCCTCTTTGATGGCCTTCTCCCATTCATGCCAATCACTTCGTTGTTTTGCTTCAGCGATTGTAAGAGGATCATCATTGACAAATTCTTGAGCAGATAATGCGAAATGAGCATCCATCTCGAAATCTCCAAACCTTTCAAGTGATCGTCGGTTTCTTGTGCCGCGGCGCAAACTCGTTTCTTCGATGTAATCCGTTTCGACACCATGATCATTCTTATTACTGCCACCGATGACCTCCATATGAACACCATGATCATTATTACAGTTATCGTCTATGCCATCCACAATGGCATCGTGGCTATCATTATAGATGTTAACGACACCTCTATCCAAAATGGTATCGTGGTCGAATACATTCTCTCCCGCCTCTGAAACTGATGTGTCGTTGTCATAGTGATGATTGAAAAGTGAGCTTTCATTGAATATTACGTTTCTACCGACAATCAATGTATTGTTCTCCACAACCACAACCTGTAACCATTTGGCGCTTATACCATCATGATACATTTGACAGATTATTTATCAAGTTTAGATCGCCTTTCTGCTGGAATGTGATTGTAGCAATGCGAACCAAAAACACGAAGATTGGACAAATTTGGCTTAGTCACAGACCAAATTTCAGCTGGTGTCTTGTTGGAGAATTGTTTGCCAAAAGCACTGGTCGGACAGCGATTTTTTACGTAATTCGCTGTTAAAATTGCTTCAGACCAAAACTTCTTGTCAAGACCACTTGCATTCAACATCGTTCTTGCTTTTTCAACTAAAGTTCTACTTAGGCGCTCAGCAACCGAGTTCAGTTCAGGATTATACGGTACTGTGTATAAGTATATCAACTGAATGCCACTTACCTTGCAGAATTGCTTGCATTCGTTTGAAATGTATTCGCCGCCATTATCTGCTTTTAGCTTGGCAACCTTATAGCCATGTAATGCTTCAGCACTCAAAACAAACTCCTTAAATCTGTAGAAAACTTCGATTTTTCTTGCAATGCAATTGCTCTGCTGTTGCTCTTGAATAATCATCTGTAAAAGTTACAAAGTATCTGGATCCATTATGGGAGGGAAGATCAGCATTGGTCCACAAACGTCGCTATGTATTAATTGCAGAATCCGACTCGACCGTGCTTCTTTCTTCTTTGGAAATGGCAGTCTTGCCTGCTTACCAAGTACACATGATTCGCAAAATTTATCATAACAGTTCATTCTTAAGTCTTCAAGACCAGTAACCATTTTTCGATCGATCAACCTCTTCATGTCAGCAATATTCAAATGACCCAATCTGAAATGCCAGAATCTTTGAGGTGACATCTCTCGTTGTTGTTCACCAGCGAATGTAGCAAATGAGATTTTTGCGATTCAACCTCATAAATGCTTCCTGAACTTCGTGCTATAAAGATCGTTTGGCCGTTAAGAGACACGTATGCAAAATCACCTTCAAAAACAACGTGACACCCACGCTTAGTCAAACTGCAAATCGACAAGAAGTTACATTTTAGGCCCTTAACATGTAATACGTCTCGAATTGCCTTTGTTTCACAATCGCCATTATAAAGGGTCTTTACAAGAATGACTTCACGTTGCCTGGCCACCAGATTCACATTCTTCTTAGCAACTGAAATTTCTATTGGATCTATGTCAACCAATTCATGAAAAAACGATTCGCTGCTTGCCATGTGCTCTGTAGCACCTGAATCCAGGATAAACTTAATAAATCCACTTCTTTGATTGGTAACTAATTTCACAGCTGCATTCATTGTTTGAGCTTCGCTTAAAACGACTTCTTCATATTCAAATTTACTGATCGCACTTAACGAAACAACAGCTTCTTTTGATAACGTTGCTTTTGCACTGTTTTTACTTGGTCCATCCTCTTAAAGAAAGTCTTTTTGCTCTTCCTTTTCACCTTATTGCAGTGAGCCTTAATGTGACCCACCTAACCACAGCCATAACAAATAATACTTGCGTTCATTGCAACTGGTGTAGACAAACAACTGGAAGTTCCTGCTTTTCGCTTGATATGTTCGTCCAACAATCGGCATTTAACAAAATCTAGTGTAAGATTAGTCTGCTCTATTGTCTCAATAGCAACCACCAAAGTATCATAAGATTTTGGCAATATAAGCATCAAGGAAATAGCAGCATCGATATCTTCCATTTCCTTTCCAGAGCCCTTCAAATCTCGAATGAGCCTATCGAAACATAAAATATGCTCTAATGTCATCCCCTTCTCGATAAGCCATTGAATGTTGTTGACGTTCCAACAAAATTCTTCCAGCAATAGTCTTTCGTTCATATATGCTTGACAACCCATCGACCATCTGCTTTGCTGTCGATTTTCCTTTTATGTTTTCTAACTGGCTATCATGAACGCTTTGAACAATTATATTCTTGCATCTTTTTTCATCTTGCCGAATCTTTTCTGTATCATTTTCTGCTGCCTCAACTAGCTGTACAATATCCTCTTCGATGTATTTTCCCAAGCCTGTCTCATCGAGAGCAATTTCGATACGGAAACGCCAATTGTTGAAATGCGTCCCATCGAATAGAAGAATACCAGTAGTCTTCATGTTAAAAGATGATATTTCAGACATTCTTAATAAACTATTTACCAGAATATATGTATGTTATAGACTTTCAAGTTAATTTGATGAATAGTTTATTGAGAATGAAAACAAAAATTAGTTTTTCAATAAACAATAGTATAAAAGATTACTAAACAATATTAGTGAAAAACAAAGTAAAACAAACAGCCAGTGATCTAAATTACATATTTCAATAATACATGGCCCCTTCCGAGCAATGCACAGACACAGCGTGCACTAAACAGTTATCAGGAAAGCTAGTAGGTACCTATTCATGGCACACCCTTTGCCATAACAAGCCAAGCCATGTTAAGGATACTGCCATGGTTTGCCTCGAGCCCTAACGATCAACACCTGATCGAGTCATTCTGGGTTTTACCAGAAGAAAGCCGATGGAAGCCTGTTTTGCCACAAGAGGCAATACGTATAGATAGTAAATCAAACATATCTCCGTACAGATACGCAGATCCTCAATATTTCAAGCCAAACGAGGTACAGCTACTGCTTGGAGTTAGCTTCTTTACAAAGTCAATCAAGTCAGTATATGAAAGGCATACAAATGGTACAGTTCTGTTAGACACAACCTTGGGCACGAGTCAAGGCAAAAATGAGCAATCAAGGTATGCGTAGCATATCCAACAATCGAATACTCGACAGATGGTCAATTAGACGGTCTCTTAAGTAGACTTTGGCAGATGGATCAAGTAGGTCCATGTTCTAAACGTACAGATGAAGAAGAATTAGTAGAACAACACTTCATGTCAACCCATTACCGAAATAGGGATGGCATTTTTGTAGTGGAGAATTGGAGATGCCATTGAAATCGGAATGGACTGAGATGGGCAGTTCACGCGCATTAGCGCTACGTCGATTCATGTACCTAGAAAGAAAGTTAGAAAAATGCGATCAATTAAGAGCAACCTATGTACAGAAGATGCGTGACAGCATTAGGCTAGGTCATGTAAAACTAGCTACTAGAAATCCTTGTATCACTGTATAGAAAAGAAGTTCCGAATAGTATATGATGCAAGTTGTCGTACAGATACAGGTATATCATTAAATGAAGTACAGATGCTAGGCGAAAAGCTGCAAAGAGACTTGCATGAAACAATAATGCGAAGGTACCGCATCGTAGAGTGTGGCGATGTTAAGAAAATGTTCAACCAAGTCAAACTGAACGAAAAGCAGTGGGATCTCCAACGAATCTTTTGGAGAGAAAGTAAACATGAACCATTGCTAGAATATTGGCTCACTGTGGTAACTTTCGGCTTAACGTCTTCAGCCCATTTAGCAGTTCGCTCAGTGGTTCAAGCTACTATTGAAGCAGAAGAGCTTTTCCAGAAGCATACGCAGCGATCAGAAACGACTTCTATATGGACGATTGCCCAACAGGCTAATCGAATGAAGCTAGAGCAACTCAGTTAGCGAAAGACATCCATAAAGTACTGAAAGGAGCTGGTTTCGAGTTATGTCAATGAAAATCTTACTCCAAAAAATTCATGAGAGAGATGAATGCTGGCACGAGTGATGCCTCATTGGTATTTTTGGGGGAAGAGGAATCATCATAGGCTTAAAATGGCTGATAGCGTCGGACCAATTCACGTATGAAGTAAAAACACCAAAGATAGTCGGCACACTCACCAAGAGGAAAATAGTCGGATGTGTAGCACAATTATATGATCCAAATGGCTATATATCTCCGGGGGTTGGGGTCGAAATTCTGCTTGGGTCATAATTCTGCTTTCAAAATTCTGCATGTCAAAATTCTGTTTTTCAAAATTCTGGCTGTATAAAATTCTGCTTGGTCAAAATTCTGCAAGTCAAAATTCTGTTTTTCAAAATTCTGCTTGGTCAAAATTCTGGTTTTCAAAATTCTGGTTTTCAAAATTCTGGTTTTCAAAATTCTGTTTTTAAAAATTCTGTAAATCTGCTGAAAAAGAGAAATCGTTTTGATAATGTAAAAAAGTGCGCACTTTTTTACATTATCAAAACGATTTCTCTTTTTCAACAGATTTACAGAATTTTTAAAAACAGAATTATGAAAAATTGATTTCTTGTAATTGAATATTACTTTATTAAACATGGTAATACCATACGTACATACATATTTGAGACGATTTTTTATTTACTAAATGTTTACTATCTACGTACGAGTATACTCTAGTATATATACAGTAAAGGTATAACAAAATATGTTGGAACGTGGTATACATAGTTTTCTAATGCAAAAGAATATACATTATTATAAACATTATTTACGTTTTTCTTAATTAAATAAATGTTTAGTCATAAAAAAATGTTTGTTTCAATGGAAATTTTCCTTAGACAGAATTTCGAAAAACAGAATTATGAAAAACAGAATTTTGGTCAACCAGAATTTTGTACAGCCAGAATTTTGAAAAACAGAATTTTGACCGAGCAGAATTTTGAAAACCAGAATTCTGACCCGCTCCCTATCTCCATTCACTATCCTGGGAAAGGTCATGATTCAGGATATCTGGAGGCTGAGTACAGTTTGGGATGGCCAGGTGCCCAAAGAAATAGAAGAAAGATGGAAAGAGTTCTGGAATGGCATAATATTCCTAGAAAAAATCCGTAGACAGATGGTTAGGCACCTAGGTGTGTCAGCGGTTGATATCGATGGCTTCTCAGACGCATCAAGTACAGCATACGGGGCAGTAATTTATATTCGCATGGAGCAAGCGAATGGTACAGGTACAAGCAGACTGCTCATATCAAAAACAAGAGTAGCTCCGCTGAAAACAGTTATGATCCAGAGGTTAGAGCTAGCTGCGGCAGAGTTATTGTCAAGATTGCTGTTACAAGCCAGGGAGTCAATGGAATGGCAGAATGCACCATACTTTTTGTGCTCTGATTCTACAGTTGTTCTACACTGGCTGCACAAGCTACGCCGTAACCTCAAAACATATGTCGCTAATCGCGTCTGAGTTGCCTACGTGCACTCAGTTACCGTACAGTAAAAGATTTCAGTTCTTCAATCATTTGAGTGATAAGTTTTAATAAAAGATACAAGTGGTCGGGTTTTTTAGTTATTTTCCCGACTCTAAACAAACACCGTGTTTTATTAAAAGATCCTATGGAATTACAGCATTACAGGTCCACGTTTTATACATAAGTTGACACAGCTTGGTATATTTACAAAGTGTTAAACAAACAAACAAAAAGTTAAACAAGAAGAATAGTCCGGGAGGGGAGTGTAAGAATACCTACATAATGTCATCGAGTCAATGGAAATTTGACCCAATACCTTATAGTAAATGACGAGGCATTTACAAAACTGATGGTCGTACAGACTTTTTCTGGACCGTTTGGTATGAAAAGCTGTAATTTTTGTACCGTTTGTTGATGTTAGGTTAGGTTATTGGATCAATGGATAATTTCAAAAGCAATCGCTAGGGTTTTTGTAGCTGATTTCAAAACCACCGATCGGACCAAAAAAATTGGTGCCTTTCTGTTTGTCCGTCATCGAGGCAATAAACAAATGAGGTATCAAATGAAAGGTGAGATAGTCTACATTACGAATCCGGTGGTTGGACACGGACACTTTACTTGCACCAAATCCCCAGTCCGACCATTTTTAATGAAAAAAAAATCATTAAATTACATTAATTCTTTTAAATTGTAATATCAGTTTTTTTGATGTTAATACTATAAAAATGGTACCAAATGAAAGCTTAAACGATCTTCTTTATAAATTTGTATGGTCAGCAAAACTTTTATCGTAGCTAAATCACTTCTCAGACTACTTTTAATTCAAAAAATCATTAAATTAAGATTATCTGTTTTTCAACTTTCAATATTTTTCAAACATCGATTCTACGAAAAGTGTGGTGTACCCTGACTCATGTTAAGTTCAATTTCTCTGTTAGTACTTGTAAGTACTAATGGTAGGGACCTCATTTTTAACTTTTTTTCGTAGAAATACTACCCTTTAAAACTACGTTTAAATTGGGCTGATATGTTTTAAGGGTTGCCAGATATTCAATTTCAAATTGTGTTTCATTTTTCTTACCCGAGCAAAATTTTTACTTTGAGGTCTTTTTTTAAAATATAATGAACATAAAATTTTCTTAATTTTACCTGGTGAACAAAGCACTAATAAAAAAAAACATATTAAAAAGTCTTCTCAAAAACCCATACATTTTATGATACTTGGGATAATCCAAAACAGATAAAATTAAAAAATATGATTTTTTGCCCTGGAATGTACAGGTTTGAATAAACCAATAATTTGTGCAGTTTTAAGTAATATTTTTGTAATATATACACAAATACCGTCATAATTAGTGCTCAAAGTGCCCTCTTACGTTTTGAATGCATGCTACACCCATTTTAGGATTTCATTTTTAAAGTTTATTCTCAGTAACTCTTGCCTTACTTTTAGTGATCCTTCGAAAATACGTTGTTCTTATTCAGTTAAAGTTGTTAATTGAGATGAGTAAACGACTTCTTTGATTCGTTTCCCTCCCCATGAAAAAAAAAATAGTACAGTGAGTTCGGGAGATCGTGCAGGCCAGTGAATTGATCCATTTCTGCCTATCGATCGATCACCGTATCACCATAGTAGGCCGGAGCACCATCTTGTTGAAAATATGAGGAGGCTTGTTGAAGAAGTGGAACATCCTCCAATAGGTCTGGTAGAATATTTTGTAAAAACTCCAGAAAATTTGTAGAATTAACTTATTTCCATTTGCACCTGCTAACATATTGACGCTGATTCTTTGCTGAAATGATGTTTGCCGTCTTGAATATGAATTGCTCGAAGCCCATGTATGGAGATTATGGAAATTCGTAATACCATCTCTTGTGAATTGAGATTCGTCTGACCAAGGAATTCTGTTTATAAACTGGTTGTCATCTAAGCTTCCCTCTAGCAACCAGTTACAAAATTCGAGCCTATTTTCAAAATCATCGGGAAGCAGTTTTTGCACAGGTGTATGGTAATATGGATGAATATTGTCTTCATGTAATATAGTGGAAATTATGTGTTTGGAAACATTGAATTTTAGAGCCAAGCGTCTTATGCTGATGGTATGATCGATTTCAACAGCTGCCAGTATTCTTTCATCGACCGAAACTCTTCTTGTGCTTGCCCCTCTCGCGTTGGATCTTGTAGTTGAAACTGATTCAGTTTCTAGAAGCCTTGGAAAGGTATTTCCAAAAGTGTTTCGATAGTCGTCTGTTAGCATAAAGTTCTTCGTATCATCGTTTTGCTCTTTTTGGATTTCCATTGCACCACTCATAAACAAATAAAATGTTTGCACATTCTTCACTCGTAAATGAAGGCATTTCAAAAAGCGCTCTTATCCAACTGTAATCGTGACTTAACTTGATGAATGAATTTGTTTTTCTATTCGGTACCGGAAATACCGCTTTTCTTAGCGGTCCAGAAAAAATCTGTGAGACCATCATAGTGGGTCAAATTTCCATTGACACGATGACATAGGTATTCTTACGGTCGCCTCCCCTACTATAAGAGCTCTTTTGTTCTCGTACCTTCGGGTATTGTCTGGCCCGAATGTTGAAGCCAACAAGAATTGTGTACATTGAAATCGCCCGTAATAACGATTTCAGTGTGAGGATGCTAAGAAACAATTCTTTGGATGGAGTCAGACAGAGCATCAAATGCGTGAAACTCTTTCCAAATTAGGGCTTCGATAGAGGAAACAATAATGTATGATGCTCCTGTTTACCGAGAATTTAAACCACAAGAAGTTAAACAAAGAGTTGGTGCAACACCATTTCTTACGTAGACGGCGAGACCATGATGAGGAAGGAATAATGGCGTAGGAGGATCAGTAGTTTCACCTACTTGGGTTTCACTTAGTGCCAAAACAGCTTGCCTGTATTTAACAGAATTGGGCGTACAAAGCAATTTTTTTTATAATAAGCGCGCACTCAAGGGGATTATTATGTACCCTTTATATGTCAAAGACACAGTGCGAGCTTCAGGTAAGAAGGAGAGAATTTAAAAGGAGCAGTTTTGAACTTCGTCACATCACAATGAGAGGGAAAGACAGAGCGTGGAAGGGCATTCCAAATTCGCGTAGTACGGCTAAAAAACGAATCCCTTTACTTAACAGTACGACCGAAATTGGGTTCAAGAGTAAACTGATGAGCATTCCTGGAAGCGCGAGTATTACGATTGAATCGTTTAAGGGGAGGAATGCAACTGGCTATTTCAATAGAGCACTTACCGTAAAAGTAACGATAAAAGAGTGAGAGACAGGAAACGTTACGCCGCTGTTTGAGTGACGTAAAAGTATCGATGATGTTCCTGTCTCCGATCATTTTGAAGGTTCATCTTTGTATACTGTCCAAGAGGCTTAAGTAAGTTGCTGGAGCACCAGCCCAGAGATGGGAGTTACACTCAGGCCTTGGACGTATATAGCTTTTGTAAATAATAGCCAGATCAGAAGGGGGAAAGAATTTCTTGCATCTCCAAAGGAACGTTAATTATGTGATCATTCTACTAAAGATGGTTTGTGATACACATACCTAAAATCGCAAGCTGATTAGTTTCTTCGATGCAAGTGCCACTCATAGATAATGGCAGGGGGGTGCGTCTCGCTTTAGCGACAGAAAGCAGCATTGAGTTTCCGAAGCATTAATTTCTATTATTTGTTTTTTTTTTTTTTTTTGCGGCACTAATTTTTTTTAGTTGATTTTTTTGGTGTGTTGATTTGCTTTTTTTTGAGTATATTTTGATTTTTTTTTTTATTATTATTATTATCAGGATTATTTAAATTGTTTTCTATTAATTATTTTTGTGGGACTTATGATGGGGACACTATACGCGAAACGACAAACGATACGAGAGGTGTAGGTAGGTACCTATTTAATAACCATAATTTGAGTACAAAACCTTCTATCAAAACGAAATATCAATGGCTCTTTTTATCATCTCAAAACGATCATTTTTCAGAGAGATACAGCTCTCTATGAAGCCTAGTTAAAAACCTGTGCGAAAAAAAGAATGTTAAAACCAATTTCACCCCGTTTTTATTCGGCTACATACATACCTACATTTAAAAATATAATCAAAATCCTTTAAACTTTTCCCCGTTGCCAAATAAAATGAAACCAAGAAACCAAAACGTCTTTTTTCAACGGATAATCAAAAATCTATTTCGCTCAACCACTCATTTTGTTTATTTTCTGTACAAGCGCTGGGTGTTATATATATTATGGGACAGACAGACACAAATACACATGAAGATAATGTGAACAAAAGAGCTTTCTTCATGAACAGACAGAGAGCTTTAATCATGAACAGGCAGAGAGCTTTCTTGCCCGTTCCTGGGTTGGGTAATGGGTATGCCTGTTGAAAAGAAAAAAGCTTTGTATAATATATAAATTATAGTACTATCATGGCGAGTTTTTTTTTAGGGTTGCGCGGACCCTTGTGGTGGCACTGCAAAATTTGAGGTGTAAAATTCGATTTGGGGAGTCTTTAAGCGTCGAAAATTGGTGGTAGGGGAAAGACGAGACTATTTTTTTTGGGTTATTGGGGTTGGGGTCTGAGAAATGGAGACATTTCTTGAGATTGGAGACTAAAAATGGAAGAATTCTTTCAGATTGGAGACTACGAAATGGACTATGAATAAGAACGAGAAAGGGCTATACTGTGTTGCCTTTATGCCTTTTTTTGTGCTTTATTATGGTGTGCGAGCAAAAAAAATACATCTATAGCTGAAGGTATATGTTTTGTGTGCTCTCATTGGCATTGATTTAGTTTTGTATTTTGTGTTTATTTGTTTTGATGTTGAGGATACATTTTTTTTTGCAATATTTGATTGATTTGGCGGGCAATTTAAATGCTTCATTTTTTTATTGCGTTATTTATGTAAAATTTGATCGATATTTCAATTTTATTTTTTGAACAACAAAATTATTAACTTCCTACCGAGGTACCTGGATACAATAAAAAAATGCAAGCTTCAATTCAATCACCTATCCAACATATAAAATCCTGTAAGAAATTTAACTCAAATACCTACGCATGGTAAGCCTTGGCCAGCCTCAAAATCTTGCAAGAATATCTCCAATTAATAAATACCTACCTATTTTTCACACAATGAAATAGTTTCCTACCCAAGGTTGTAGGTGGGTACCTACCTATATAATTGCTTTTTCGTAGTTAAAATTCGAATTAAAAAAAAAAAAAAAATTGTGCCTACACAACTACGAGTATGTATCTTGCAAGATTCTGAGAGTCGGTGTTTATGTTAAATTTTTCTTGTAATATTTAAACATTGAAAAGGAAACTGTTAATTATATCCATCCATCCGTTTTTATCGTTTAAGTACAGCTTTATAGGATAAAAAAATTATATTTACGAGGATCTAACTATGTCTGTGAATCGAAAATATAAATGACGGGCTTTAGTCCTATGAAAAAACAATTATTTATATTGTCACAACGTTTCGTTCATGTCAATGAACATCATCAGGTGAATCGTATTATTATTTGTTATACCTATTAAAAAAAAAATTGAATAAATTTTAAGTTTTGAACAACAAATATAATAAAATGCGATTCGATTTCAAATAGGTTTTCAATCTTAAATCAGGCAAAAAATAATTAACAGTACCTACTGCAGTACTCCAAAATGCATTTAGAAATATCCAACTCAAGATCTTGTAACAAAAATGTGAACAGAAACATGAAAATGGTATGGGAGTACATATGTATGTACATTATACACAAATCCAACTTTTTTCTATTGGACAGGTTTATATTATGTCTGCCGACCCAAGTTTAGAGTTGTCTAGGTATAGGTAATTAACTTTATTATAATAAACTGTGTTCAGGAAAAAACTATTCGACTGTAATGTTTAAACTGACGTTTCTCAAAGGGATCCTTGTATCAAATCGCCTGGCATAAATGCCTCAGCTCAGACCTCTGGCTAACGCACTCGAGGTTTTGACCTTAGAACCAATTGAAATAATTGTCAAATTGTACTTGTAGCTCGTAAGCTTCTCAAGTAATAAAAAGACGTTACTTCTTCTTTAGTGTCTACAGACGAAGACAGTTTTATTCAAAAATGTAGTTCCTATTTATATAAAATGATTTGTTATTGAAATCGATCCACACTTCGATTCTTGAACCTATTAATCGATACTCAGCATAATTTGTACGATACACCGAGGGTGAACGTCCAGCCACAAAATGTTTAGTTGACATATTTCTCAGTCCAAACAAATGACCGCTGATCGCATACCATTAGATCATTAATATTTTATTATGCTCATGTTATATTCTTTCAGTTCGTGTCATCAGAGTAATATGATATTTTTTGATAATTATAATGTTGACTACGAGTCACATATATGCTCGAGTATATCTTTTAATTACCCTGACGTAGAAGGCAAGCCAATGCTTTACATTATATTTTGATTGAATGTATCTTGTGCTTAGGGCAATGTATGTTATGGGAACTTAAGTGTCAAGTATCGAAGCATGGTTGGATTCAAAACAATTAATGAATTAATTATTTAAGTGGTCGCTAGTGTGCTCCCTTCACACCACCCTTCCTGGGGAAAAAGGAGAAATCATGACAACTCTTGATTTCTTCTTTTACGCGCCACTTGTACAATTATGGATATATTTTTTTTTTTTTTTGCTAATTAATTTTTTTTTTTTTTTTAATTCTTTTTGTTTTCATTGGGATAGAACATATATTAGATTGTATTATTATTTATGTTACATGTATATAATATTATATATATATAAAAGTGTATACCTATGTATATATAAATATATATATTTTTTTTTTTTTTTTTTTTTTTTTTTTTTTGTTGTACAATCATTCATTCATTCATACAATTAATTTTTACGTGACTTATTAAATACATTTTACTTCTTCTAATTTGTTTTTGTTAACGTATACTATATTCTATATTTGTTTAAAAATATTACTTAGTTTCTATGCCGGCTATATATGAAAGAGAAGAAAAATTTAAGTGATAATCTGTATATTACTTTTTACATCTTTTTAATCATTTATGTTATTTAATGTGTGTGTTGCATAGGTTTTAAAATAATCTTACAATAATAGCATATATATATAAAAAGGTTTTAGTCTATTTTTATGTACATTCATTTTCTTATCACCATATTTTATTTCACAATTTACTCCTTTTTGTGATAATACTTCATATGGTCCTATGTATGTTTTTCTGATACATAACTCCGAAGATAAGCTCCTAAAACTTTATGGGAATTCTCTAATGCTCCAATGCTTTCATGATGGTAAGCGGTAGACTGTAGTTGTTCTATCTTTAACAAATTACACATATCTTTAAAAACTTTATTAATAAACTCTGTACCTTGATCAGATGCTATAGTTCCTGAGATTCCATATCTTAGGATAAAATTTTCTACGAGTCCTTTAGCTACAGTATTGGCTTCCTTGTTTGGTAGTGGTGTAGCTTCTATAAACTTCGTCAATTCGTCTTGAAGAGTGAGAATATATTTTGACCCATTTTCTGATTCGTCAAGAGGTCCAACTAAATCAAGAAAAATTTTATCGAAACCTGATTCGGCTGTCGATGTGATAGTCATTGGTTGCTTCTTTGGTTGTATATATTTGTTACGTTGGCATACTGGGCAGTGCTTAACGTATGTCGTCACATCGTTTTGCATGCCTGTCCAAAAATATTTTTTTCGAATATTACGTAACATGCGATTAATACCAGCATGTCCACTCGTTGGTAACATATGATAATCATTTAGTATTAGTTTTATTTTGCAAGGGTCCGTTATTTTAATCGATTCATCTATTATGTGCACTTTTATTTTACTTTCTTTAAATATTTCTTCTATCTGTTTCTTTAATATATTTATTTTTTCTTTACGACGGCCGTCTGATAATTTTCTTAATTCTTCTTTAGTTATATAAATATTTTTAATTAATAAAGGTCCGCAAATTGTACGCACGTCCCTCAACAACATTTTGTCAAATGATGTCGATCGGTCAATAGTGCCATTCTTGGATTCCTTTTCATTATTTATTTGCGGTTCACAGTTTTTCTGCACGTCCCTCAACAACATTTTGTCAAATGATGTCGATCGGGCATTAGTGCTTACCTTGGACCGATTTAAAATCAAACAATTACTTCCTGGAATATATCCTAATATTAGACTTGGACCTACTACTCTAGTACCCTTTAATTTAGCAAAATCTTCATCTTCTTCTTTGAAACTGTTAATTATTTTTAACTGAACTACTTTCAAACCCTTTTCTGGAGGTTTCAAGAGTTCACTAATGATTTTCTCTTTTTCTAACTTTTCATTTTTGGGATTATCTTGCTTTATATCGGATTTCTTTGATTGTGCTCTTGTAGTCACACAAACGTATAATTTTTGCAAGTCTTCTGAATTAATTTGTAGTCTACTCAGAGCATCTGCAGTACAGTTATTTTTTCCTGGTGAATACTCTACATAAAAATTATATTCTTCTAATAAAAGCCTAAATTTGGTTAATCGACTGGAAGGTTCTTTAAGCGAAAATAGATATACTAAAGGCCTATGATCGGTTAATATTTTAAAACGTCTTCCGAACAGATATGGTCTGAAGTGCCTTACTGCCCAAACTATAGCAAGTAATTCTTTTTCTATAGTACTGTAATTCTTTTCTCCTTTGTTAAGAGATTTACTTGCGTAAGCAATTGGTTTATCGTCATAATTGGATAACACAGAACCTAAAGCAAATCCAGATGCATCTGTTCGGAGTATGAATTCTTTTTCAAAATTTGGGAATTGTAGAACATTTGGGCTTATTAGAAATTCTTTTAGTAGATTAAAAGATGTGTTGCAATCTTCAGAGAATTTAAATTCTACGTTCTTCCTTAATAACCGATTTAAAGGCATCGCAAGTGTAGCAAAATTTGGTATAAATTTTCGGTAATAATTAGCAAATGCTACAAACCTTCTTACTTCATCTGCGTTTTGAGGAATTGGATAATTTTTCATTACATTCGACTTAGAAGGATCCGGTATAATACCTTTATCAGATATTATGTGTCCTAAATATAGAACTTCTTTTCTAAGAAAAGCACATTTTCTTGGATGGATTTTAAGGTTCACTTCCCTAAATCTTTCGAAAACTTCCATTAAATTTTTATTATGGTGTTCTAAATTTTTACCGAAAACTATAAGATCGTCAAGGTATACGAAACAACGTGAGTACGTGAGGCCTGACATAGCTATAGACATCATTCTTGAAAAAGTGCTGGGTGATATTTTTAAACCCATTGGAAGGCGTTTTAGTTGGTAGTGTCCATTTTCTGTCGAAAAAGCAGTACAAGGTCTGCTATTTTTCTCTAATTTCATTTGATAATAACCTTGGCTTAAATCTATACAAGAAAAATATGTTGCACCTCCAACCATATCAAATATGTCAGTTATGTTAGGTAAAGGAAATTTATCATCCTCAATAACATCGTTTACTCTTCTATAATCAATTACCAATCTGACTTTCTGTATTCCAGTTATGGGATCTTTTTTCTTTGGTACAACAAGTATAGGTGAGTTCCATGCGGATATTGACGGCTCTATTATGTCATCTTTGAGCATTTTTTCTACTTCGGTTTGAATATCTTTTTTCTGAGAATGAGGTAATCTATATGGTTTGGTATATTTTGCAGTAGCTCCTTCTTTGAGTGATATTTGAGCTTGACCTATATGTGTGTATGTGAGTTTGTCGTTTTCTAGGTGGAAAATATCTTGGAATTTAGAACATATAGCTTCGAGTTCATATTTTTCCTCCTCGTTAAGAGTTTCGAAGTTTATTTCTTTAAGTAACTGTTGAGTTCGTGAATTTGAAGGTTTAATTTTTTGCTCGTATGCTAGAATATGGTAATCTGATATCGGCATGGATTTGGGTTCTATCCATTTAATTTTTACTTCGGATTCTCGGGTATTTAAAATTTTTATTGGAATTTTCCCGTTTTTTACATGAGAAATAGAACTAGCCATGAAAACTCCTTCACATAGTTCTTGTGAATCGAATATTCTTGTGTCTAAATTTTTGCTATTTAGCCAATAAGTGGCTTCAGATCTGGGGGCAATGGTAAGTGAAAGTAATTGTTCTGGGTTTAAAATAGGTAGAGATATTTGAAAAGATTCTGAAGATAGTTTCAATATAAAGTGTTCTAGATCTATTACTGCCCCAAAATCTTTAAGAAAATTAGCACCAATAATCCCATCTACAGGTACCGGAAATGAATCTTGTACTACATGAAAAGTATAGGATGTATTGTGTTGTTCTATTGTAAGAGAATTTATACTAGTTCCTAGTGTTCTTAGGTTACCGGAAATACCCTGTATTGTTATTTTATTGCTTTCATTTATTTTTATATTTTCATTCAAAACCCCTTGTTTAATTGTACAAATAGATGCTCCTGTATCTAATAAAAATTTTATATCAGATTTATTGTTAATTTTCAATTTTACATATAGGCCGTTTGCTATGCCCCCTGCACATATAGCTATGTGTTGTATTGGGCTTAGAGATTGCCCCCCGATAGGTCGGCTTCCCCCTCGGTGGGTTGTTCGTTTCCCTCATTCGCAAAATATGTTGTTTCTCTATTATTGTTTCTGCTATTCCTCAAAGAGTTTGTTCCATTATCTCTTGTGTTGGAAGTACTTTGATAAGTATTCTGTCTATTGTCTCTTGTATATAAATTAGATTGGTTATGATTTTGTCTATTTATGTTATTTGGACTGGTTCTATTTGAGCTATTATATTGATTAGAATTGTTATTCTGTGGTGAGTTAAAACGTGGTTGATTAAATGATCGTTGATAATTATTGTTGTTAAAATTATTTTGTCTGGGAAAATTTTGAGAGTAATTGCTACGAACATAATTTTGTCTCGGAAAATTTCGATTCATGTTAGTGTTTCGGTAACTTTTCTGAAAACTACGTGGTACAAAACCCTGACCTCTTGTTTGGTTTTGAGTATTAGAAAAATTGTTGACATATCTTATATTTTCTGTAACTTGAACCGTACTTGGAGCTAACTCTAATAAATGCGTTATGGCATCTTGCATTTTTGTATGCCTTGCACTATCCAGAATTATCTTGTACCTATCATTAACTCCTTGTTTTAAAAATGCTAACCCTCTACGTTCATTTGCTGTTGTTAATGTTTCTCTAGCTGTTTCCCCTTGTATGCCTATTTCTAATTCTGTCATTTTTGATATTAGATGTTCTATCTCTGACACGAATTCTCGCATTGGCCGATTTTTTTGACGTGATCTCTCTAGCTTAGCCTGTATACTTTCTATAGTGTCTTTGTCTCCGCATTTTGAAATTAAACTTGATTTTAGATGTTCAAATGTTATAATCTTTGCGGTTCCTAATTCTGTTAGAGCCCTACCTTGGATTTTACATTTTAATGCAAACTTGATGAGCGTAGTCTTTGAAGTTTCATTTAGTGTATCATGATAAAACTCCAAGTTATTTAAAAAATCTCTAATATTTTCTGCTCGCTTATCATTTTCTGCACAATTAAGTATAGGCAACTTTTGCGCCTTGCTAAAATCGAAATCTGCCATTGTTATTATTTTTTCTGTTTTATTGTCCTGTTTCTGTTCCTCTTCTTCTGATTCTGATTCTTCTGAATTAATTTCTTTTATATTACTTTTAACTATCTCTTCTGCCAAGTTTTTATATTCCTTTGCTTTAGACGTCAAATCAGATAGGTATTTGTGTTCTTCGTTATTTAAGTCTTTTTGGTTGATAATTGTGAAATTTTCGATAAAACTATTATAAAGTTCTAAAATCTCTTTTAGCTTTAAGTTTGCTCCCTTTGTTTTTCGTTTACGGGTGGGAGATTTTTTTAAACTTTTATAACAATTTCTTAATCTTTCTAAGGATTCTTCAAGGTTTTTGAAGTCCATGTAAATAAATATATTTAATAGAAATAGAGGATAAAATAATATAATACAATTTGTTTTTTTTTTTTTTGTTTAATGTTAACAGTTATATTTATATTTTTACATTATTTGTTTTTTTTTATTTTTTTTTTTAAACAGAAATTCTTCTTCTAATATTATTTTTTATTATTTGTTTATTAATTTTGTTTTCAAATTTTTTTTTTATAAGGTTAACCAAATATTTTCCTATAATTAGAATTAAAATTATTATTACTACCATACTAAAATCGATGCCATAGTGTAATTCTTCTTTATTGTTGTTCTGCTGGCCGTTGTTGTTGATTATGACCTCTTCCTGTTTCGATTGGGTCTTACCCATTATTTTAAATTTTTAAGCGCGTCTTTAGCTGTTTGCAAAGTTGCTTCAAACAATTTGTCGAACTTTTTTTTGTCTTTTTTTTTATTTTGCTCGATTTTTCTTTGCTCTTTTTTCTTTTGACGGAGTTGAAGTAAGAACCTATTTCTTACCTCCGTCGATTGACCTGGTATGTTGGCTAATCTCTTCAGCTCCAGCAATTCTTCTCTGCGCTTTACCTGGAGACCTCCTCTAGATTTTGCCTTTTGTACTTCCTTCAGACTTGGTAAAGTTCCTGTTTCTGATCTTCTGGCTGTCCGCCGTTTATATTCTTCAATGGTGAGTGGTTTAGGACCAATGTTCTTATCCTCCACAGATGTTTGCCGCAGGAGCTCGTTCGCTTTTTTAATATAGGCGGCTGCCAATGCCAGCTGCTCGGACATCAAAATTGTTATTTAAAAGTTGGTCGTTAAGTAATGTTGGTTGGTTCTAATTCAGTCTGAACTAATTCTAACTCCTGGCAGGATCGCCATGTAATGTTTAAACTGACGTTTCTCAAAGGGATCCTTGTATCAAATCGCCTGGCATAAATGCCTCAGCTCAGACCTCTGGCTAACGCACTCGAGGTTTTGACCTTAGAACCAATTGAAATAATTGTCAAATTGTACTTGTAGCTCGTAAGCTTCTCAAGTAATAAAAAGACGTTACTTCTTCTTTAGTGTCTACAGACGAAGACAGTTTTATTCAAAAATGTAGTTCCTATTTATATAAAATGATTTGTTATTGAAATCGATCCACACTTCGATTCTTGAACCTATTAATCGATACTCAGCATAATTTGTACGATACACCGAGGGTGAACGTCCAGCCACAAAATGTTTAGTTGACATATTTCTCAGTCCAAACAAATGACCGCTGATCGCATACCATTAGATCATTAATATTTTATTATGCTCATGTTATATTCTTTCAGTTCGTGTCATCAGAGTAATATGATATTTTTTGATAATTATAATGTTGACTACGAGTCACATATATGCTCGAGTATATCTTTTAATTACCCTGACGTAGAAGGCAAGCCAATGCTTTACATTATATTTTGATTGAATGTATCTTGTGCTTAGAGCAATGTATGTTATGGGAACTTAAGTGTCAAGTATCGAAGCATGGTTGGATTCAAAACAATTAATGAATTAATTATTTAAGTGGTCGCTAGTGTGCTCCCTTCACAGTAACAGTCAAATATTTACTTCGACCAAGTCCCTAGCAGGCAAAAAATAGCTACAATTTATCTTCTTTGAAGACTTGTAGCAACTATATAATTCGCAGTTGCTCTATGCAACGCAAATTATATGGAATCTCGATTTATTCGGGTAAATATGCGTCAAGACAAGGTGTAATGGTCATCTTCTGATGAGCCCAGCCATTACATCGGGGCGAAACGCATATACGAACACTTCATAGCTGGTTTTTTCATAATTTTTCATGATTTTCAATCATATTTATTAACTTTTAAGTTTTGATGCTCAGAGAATTCGTATTAAATGACTTCTGATTTTGAATGAAATGTAATTTATTTTGTTTGCATATCAAGGAAGGGTTTAATACCAACTTACAATTACATGTAGTTTAGATTTCGTTGCATAGCATAGATTTAGAACCTTGGAATCGTTAAGTATGGCCAATGAAGGCACAAAATATGTACAATTTTTGGCAACTTTGTTAGAATTATTATCTACTCCAGGAAAATTAGACTTTGACTTCGAAAAAATTCCGACAAAGTTGAATTTTAGTTTGGTGCTTAATTTTGACATCAAGCACGTCCTGAAAAGTACCCTAATTTTAGATTGTAGCTTTAACTTTTAGGGGAGAACTTAAAGGGGCACATTCATTTTATTCTAATTTACTCGAAAAATATAAAAATTGAAAGCACAAATTGTTCCTCATTTTATACTATACAAAAAACCAAAAATACCATCAATAGATTTTGAAAAAAATGGTTCCAGAGATGGGGGTGTAGCAAACATAACGTTGTTCGATATAGCCAACATTTTTTTTCTGTTGCTTATTTTAAGAAACTTATTTTCTATGACTTTAAGACCTAATTGCAATTATTCCACCCATTAAGTAGTTGGGTTCTTATTCAGCACACTCACTGTTTGTAGATCAAACACTAAGTCTGTAATACATTTTTATATAAATTTCGCTTTAAAACATAATCTTTGGTAGGTATAAGATAATGCTGGAGGGATTAAGCTTTATCGTAAGTCTAAATCGTCTGTCCAGTGTTGTAAGCTGCTAGTTTGCAAGTCTTAATAGCCAGTCGACTATTCTTGTTCTTAATGTTAAGTTGTTTATTAACTATCTATTAAAATACAAATGATGTTTAACGTTTAAAACTATCAATTATCTACATAATTATTAAAAAAGCAAGTTATTTATTTGGTGTAAGGAAAAAATCCGACATCTTGAAAAGGATTGAAATTTTGATTTTTATATAAAATGATCAAAGGAGAATGGGAAAAAATACAAGTACCGATCGTACGATATCCTGTGCAATACCGAACGGTCACAGATTTTTTTTCAATATAAGTACCTACTGCGTGCAGGGCCGGCCCCGCCCAAACGTGCGCCCTGTGCAAAATTTAGCTTTTGCCAAGAGAGACAAAAAGAGAAAATCGTGTTTGACAGTAAAAACAAACCACCTACATTCATTTCGTTTAAAAGAGTTGAGCGCATAAGATTGAGAAATTTTGCTTGTGTGCAGGATTTAAATCTGCACAGTCTAGTCGGTCGAACTGCTTATTGTGGGATACATTCATTTCAAACGAAAATCAACGTTTGAGTTCATTTTTCTATCAAAAATTTTGGTTGAGTGAATTCCCATATGTGCAAATCTGAATTTTGCACATTTCTACTCAAACGATTGTATGGGAAATAAAAATGAGTACATTTTTATTTGTATGGGGATTTTCGAGTGAAACGGACAAATAAAAATCTTGCACGTATGGAGGAAGGTCGAATCTTTTTTGTTTGAATTAATTTATTCTATTCTTAAATAAAGCAGGTTAATATAAAAAGAATGAAAACATATGAATGTAGTTTTCTTGTGAGTTTGCGACCCTGCAGCTCTGCGCCCTGTGCATTTGCACATCTTGCACATATGGCCCTGACTGCGTGAACCCCATGGTTTACAAATCTACGTACATATTCAAAAATGAAGATCTTGAAGTAAGCTTTCAAACGTACTATATGTAGTTTGTGGACTCTTGAACGCACAACTATTCAAATTCATTTAATCTATTAAATCATTTCAATATTCTGCCTAAGCCCCATGGCTTACAGCTTTATGCGCAGACAAAAAAAAAATTATGTACTTGGGCCAAGCTTTTCAACTTTATATCACTATATCTCATTCGTGAACACTAGATAGACCAAAATGCCCATTCTCCTTGAATCTATACATTTTATTGTGTTTTTTTCCATTGTCAAGAAAATTATGCTCACAATCTTCATTTTTATTTATTTTCAGGAAAACATATGGATTAAATTTATATAAGTAAATAATTAGGTACTTAAATAATTGCGCACAATTTTGAAAGAAATACAAATAAATTTTTTTGTGTACAAATTGCAGAAAATAAATACAGCAAATAATATTAATATAGTTTTCTTCTCATCTTAATTTATTTTTGTTAACAATTTTTTCAGTGTATTCGTGTGGAAAGGGATAATTTTTTTGGCAAATTTAATGTTTATCTGAATTAAATAAATTTAAATTCAAGACCATAAACTTGATTACCCGTTAAGAATTTTGGAAATTATAAATTCATTTCTAAAGCAACCTCTAATCAATTTCTTTTTATTAAAATCAATTTTTTTCGTTCCAAATCAATATTACCCATTTTGGCGTCTCACCTGTTAGATTGATCAAAAAGCATTGTTGGGCAACATTTTTGGGGAGGGTTGGGGTCGTACGTTGATGGCAAAAATCGGAAGACTCTTCGGTCGGCGATACACAAATCTGTTTTTTTTTTTCTCTTAGTATATTGTATTGTTTTTGGTTGTTATATGCTTTTTTAATTCTATTTGTGAAGCTTGTTTAGCATGTACAGTTATGTATAATATTCGAAAATAATTAAATAATTATTGAATCTTGCGAACTAAAAAAAAAACAATGTTATACAGTTAAAGGCATCAGAGCATTCATGTGTTTTCTAACATGAATGTTAAATGCAAACATCTCTGGTTAGCGTATTTTGAAAAGTCAAGTTTAACATTTTCTTTATGCCTTTAAAATTTGCGATTTTTAGACCAACCCGATAATGGCGGTCAGCCATCAGTCGAATAGGGGGAATAACATGTAGCATACTAAAACATGCACGTGCCGTAACTCTTCGGGACTGGTGGAAATGTGATCAGATCATAGCCTCTTCGCGGTGGCCGCTAGAAACAATCCTCTAAAAGGTTTGGCTAATATGATCAGGCTAGTTCCACAGGTTGGCAACAAGTTGATATCCTGTTCCGTAAAACTAAGAGAATTACGAGACGAAAACGCAACGAAAACGGAAAAATGATTTACGAATTTTCTTATGGAACGTACGATCGCTCTATAGAGCTCGAGCTGCTCAGCAGCTAGCTGATACCCTGTCAGAATATAAAGCTGACCTAACAGCATTACAAGAAATTAGATGGACAGGGAATGGTGAAAAGAGATTATGACCTATATTACAGTTGTCATACAAAACACCATGTGCTCGGGGTAGGCTTCTTGGTCAGCAAAAAAATTAAGTCTACCGTCATCGGCTTTAGCGCTATAAGCGAAACGCTATGCACCCTTCGCGTGCGAGGCAAATTCAAGAACATCAGCCTCATTAACGTTCACGGACCTACGGAGGAGTCCTCGGACGAAGAAAAAGAGACTTATTATGAACAAGTCGAAAGGGCCCTCCATGCCCGTCCAAAGTATGATGTATTGCGGATTTAAACGCTAAAATAATGACAATGGACTTCGAGTCCTAGAATTGGCATCATCGAAAAACATGGTCGTTGCGAGTACCAGGTAATGATATCTACAAAGCTATCTGGGTATCACCTGATGGAGTCACTCGTAACCAAATTGACCACGTGTTGATAGACTGTCGCCACTACTCGAACTTCATGACGGTACGAACGTACCGAGGTGCCACTATCGACTCGGACAACTATCTTGTTGGTATGGTTTTCCGATTGCGGATTGCCTTGCAAAGACGTATTGCATCCGCCGCGCCGATCAGGTTCGAATCAACACGGCTGCACTACGCAATGAAAGCACCAGTATCACCTTTGGACATGCGTTAGGACTCGCCCTGGAACCACTCGATCCAGGGAGAGTAAGTCCTGGAGCCAGTATACTGGGCGTAGATGAGAAGTGGACACGCCTTAAGAACACTTTCATTAGTACTGCTAACTCCATCTTAGGCAGCAGTCATAGAAATCGCAACGACTGGTTTGATGATGAATGCAAGCTAGCGACTGAACGTAATAATGTTGCGTACCGAGCAATGCAACAATCTCATTGAACGCGGGCACGTGAAGATGAATATAAAGAGCTCAGAAGAATAGAAAAACAGCTTCACAGACAAAAAAAAATCAGCCTGGGAGAAGAACATGATCTGTGAGTTGGAAAGAAGCCGAGAGGGAGGTCCGCACCAGGCGCGGAAGTTCTACCAATCCGTCCGAAATATGACGCAGTAAACACCACGCTGCACTTACTGCAAGGACCGAGAGGGAAATCTGAACACCGATCCCCCAAGCATACTGGAGCGACGGGAAGTGTACTTTAATAAATTGCTAAATTTTCAGCTGACTGCCGAAGTAGAGGCTCCACTACTTTAAGAAGAATACCCTATGTTACCGCCACCAAGCATAGAAGAGGTTGAGAAGGCTACAGCCTGGCTTAAGAAAAACAAAGCCCCGGGGGCCGATGGCATACCAGCCGAATTATTCCGCCAGCCTTACGATGGCGATGGAAAAATGTCTAGAATTTAACATTCAAACGTAGCAGCCAATAGTAGCAGCCGATAATAATTTAGAAGAAGAAATACGCGGGCGGCTGCTCAATTCCACCAGAGCCTACTACAGTCTGTCAAAGCTCTTCAAATCCAGAAATCTTACCATAACTTCAAAACTGCTGCTGTACAGGACCATGGTCCTGCCAGTACTCACGTCTGGATCCGAGACTTGGGTGCTTAACAAAATACACTCCGACCTCTTAGCCGCGTTCGAGAGAAAAGTCTTAAGGAGAATTGTTGGCCCCATATGTGAGGAAGGACGATTCCGGAGACGGTACAATCATGAATTGTACGCAATCCCCTTTTCTCATAAAAGGAACCCCTAGGCAAGCTGGTGTCACCTGGATTCAAAAAATGTTTCTTCAGAAGTTTGGTATTACCCTTGGAGTATGTATATATGGAGTATGACCCCGGTTGTCGAGCCGATGATGATGATTATGATAAAAAAAATGAAAAAGTGTAGAAAATGGACTAAAAAGAAGATAAGTACCTCTATCAATAAATAATTGCATTAAAATTTTCTGATGGCCAATTTTTTTTTGTTACCTTTCAAAAGACATACATGTCGATTACAGAATCCGCAAAACTTGATCCGCAGTTAGAGCTCTATTTCCCACCTATTCATTTATCGTGAGAAGAAAAGAGAACACTACACTATGAATCATTGGGGATCGAGTTTTGCGGATTCTGTAATCGACATGATAGTTTTTTTTTTTAAACGGTTAATATACTGATGTTTGGTGAATTACTTAAAAAACATTTGTTTTCCAATTTTTGTCTTTAAAACACTCATAGCATTCTAAATATTTTTTTAAGAATTTTTACATACTATACATAGTACATACTTACATTAAAAACCTATTGAATAAAAAATAAAACTCCTAGCCTTTTACGTTTAGAATATAGCTTTTCGACCCTTCCTACATATTTCAATCCAACCTACATACTCGTTCGGGCATACATACATATTATGTACATTCATTCAAAAATGCTTCCTCGAAATCTTGCCGGAAAATTTCAACTCAAATAAATAAAGAATACCTACCTGCCGCAATAATAAACTAAAGTATACCTATCTACTATACATACATACATATATGTACATCAGTGCCGTAGCCAGGATTTTTTTTCGGGAGGGGCTTGCTTCTAAATCTTACATAGATTTCTTTAAATAAAAAAACTACATATTTTAGGTATGCATTTCAATTCAAAATTAAACTAATGATGATATCAGGTATGTTCTTTCCAACTCCAAATAAAATTATGCAAAACACAACAAGAAAGCAAAGTAATTTATTACATATTAAACGCAACAACATTTATGTCTATATAGACATTTGGTAACTCGAGATAATTATATGGAGTTAGCTATATACTATAAAAACTATTGTTATTATCGATATAATTTGTATGGAAAAGTCAAGGCCAGGGTTATGAGCTATCCTGTATTTTGTCGTTGTCGTTGTTCTTTCTGATTTTGACAGTTAAAAATGTCGCTCTTTGTTGGAAGAGTAATCAAAATCAAATTCGGCATTTTCACAAAAAAAGACACAAGTCACATCCTTTTTGGAAAAATGGCACAAATCAAACATTGTTTTTTCACTAAAGTAATTATTTTAGGTAAGTGTTTTTATTCATGAAATAAAAATTAAAATATGATCTTGGTCTTAGAAAATGATGCGTTACAAAACTGTGTTTTTGAATTACATATTCATTCTCTTTTTACCTAATTCTGTATAGGAAGTGAACTTTCATTTTTCACGAAATCACTTTAGATTAGATTAGATTAGATTAGTTCTTTTTTTTCAAATATTAAATATTAATACTATACTTCACGGGAAATCACTTTAAGTGGACTTGTGCATGTTTAAAAAAAAAGAAACAATCGGAAGGCAATGCCCAAATCGATAGTTACGTAGTAATTCAAAATAGGTACTTGATTCCTATGGGCTGTTTCTGTTTGTCAAATATCTTATTTTTATTTGCAGAATTAGGTATAATCAGGGATAGGATTTTGTTTCATGTTTCAATGACAAATACATACCTATAATGCATTTTATTTTGCTTTTTTTGGCCTTTTCTTGCCTTTCTTCCGTTATTGCCTTCTTTGCTTTTTCCCATCATTTAAGCCTCTTTCTAAATTATACATATGTACAAAGGACTCAAATTTACAAACAAAAAGCTTATTTAAGTACATACTTAATGTGCAATATCCAATATACATTATACATGCATGCATATTGCATATGCATACATCACATTCAAAAAATAGGTCAACAAAAAAATTTTAGTGAGCTTTTTTGTGTGCACTTATGAAGCTTAGAAATGAAGAAAAAAAGAAAAAATATTGGGTACCTACCTATCTTGTATATCCTTACATGTTCCTCAACGGACAATCATAAACTGGGTGCCGATGTGCGCGTGTGCAACGTCGTCGAAAGAAACTACTATACCTATTCAGAACGACTAAAATTAAGTTGAATATTTATGTTTCTTCTTTCTTTTTTGGAAAATGCTTTTTTTTGACTATTTGGGTGCTTTATTTTGCCTTCTTTTTAAATTATTGGGTCCACAAAATCCCATCCCTGCTTATAATAATTGTTATTATACTAACTTTTTTCAATTTCTTTTTCTACAATTACTGAATCTCCAACACTAACACAGAGTTTAGAAGCAAAGCGTTTTAATTTTCTACAAAAGTGCTGATTTCATAAATAATCTACATATGTAAATAACTACTTATGATGATATTGGCAGAACAATTCATAAAAGATTTGTACTATGAATCAAAAAAAATAATGAAGCTGAAGATTGCAGAAGAGAAATATCAAAAAAAATTTAAACTGGAATCTAGAGGTATTTTGAAATGATTTTTCAAAATTTTAAAAAATCATCGTGTTGGGCATTAAATTTTCTAGACGTGATATTTTTTACTTTTTTTTTATTGTGTTTTTTAATATTATTTTTTAATCAAAAAACGTAACATTTACATCAATTTTTTGTTTGTACTGGAATCCTGCCCACAAGAATGGTGTTATGAAAAAAAAAAAATATGTCACGAGTAGAACGATCAAAACCGCTGACGTGATGTGTTTTATTTTTTTTTTAATATTAACCGTTAATTTTTTTTACGATGATATCTGAAAGGAATCCACCAAAACTTTGTACCCATGAAACTCGGAGGTCTGAAACGGCAGGCTGAAATGGAAAACACTATCTTATCAGAATTTTAGAAATCTCAACGTGACTTATTTTCTTTTTTTTTATTTCACCATTGTTAAAAATATAATACAAATTAGCTTTGGTTTCCACCTTAAAATTAATAATTTCGTTAAGTATAAAATATTCTATTTTAATTTGCATAATGTTTAGAATTTGCCTTTCGTTAACCTTTAACCAATCAAACAAACTACTATATAAGGATGTAAAAATGAATTGTTAAATAAAATCGATTTTAATCTCTGTGAAATACAGTCATTTATCTTCTCTTTTAAATTATTAATTATTCTGGAAAGTTCCTGGGCCATATTTTCTAAATTTGGTGCCGAAACCCGGGAATTAATCTGATAATTAATTAGTATAATTGGAAGAAAACATTCTCAACGTAACGAATAGTTTTCAAGGTTAAATCAATAACGTATAATGGATGTAGCAAGTCGCGCTTCATATCGTGGTCAAGTAACTAAACTTGTTAAATCCGCAAACGAATATTTATCGTCTGAAGAATCGAAACCCCATGACAATTCAGATAATTTAGACAGTATCGAGGAAGAGCTAGAGGTACTTCTGGATCGTCTATTATCTGCGCACGAAAGTCTTCTATGAGCAAATACGGAGGTTCTTTCTTCGATTAAACCAGAAGACTTTGCAAAAGAATCAGATGCTGTCGCTGACTATAATGACAAGGCAGTTGGTGTCATCACGCGGTTGAAACACAGATTGTCCAAAGTCCGGCTGCGTCAAACGGGTTCAGTTCAAGAAGCACAACGTGCAACCGAACAACCATCGGTTATGCATGGTCCAAATACCATGCACCAAGCGGTAAAATTAAAAAAATTATTCCCAAAAAGGTTTTCAGGTGACTATAAGGATTGGGTTCCCTTTTGGGAGCAGTATCGAACCTTAATCCATGAAAATTCATCCCTAACCACAATCGATAAGTTTAATTATTTAGAGACTTCATTGATTGGCAGAGCTGCGGATACTTTATCCGGCTTAACCCCTACGGAGGCCAACTACAGTTCGGCGATTGAATTGCTCAAGGAAGAGTACGGAGACCATGAAAAAATTATTGACCATACAATGCAGCAACTACTATCGACACAGCCAGTTTCCTCTAAGGCAGATTCGGTGGGTCTGCGGCGTCTCTATACATCAGTTTTAACTTCAACTCGATCGTTGACGTCTTTGGGTGTTCCTTCCTCTCAGTATTTTGTTATGCTAAAAGGTGTGCTACTTCGCTGCATTCCAAATGATCTGCGTGTGGATTTTCATAGGTTTTACGTTAACCTATCTGAAAGTCCTGAAACAACAAACGAGACCGCGGACGAGACTCCTTCCTCGGCTTCTGACATCTCTTCTACAAAATCAATTGGAGATAAACAGGTAAATTCTTTACTTAAATTTCTTAAACGAGAGGTAGAGGCGCTTGAAAAATCGAACGAGGCTAAATCTGTCCCAGCACGTGTTCAACATCAAACAGGTAACAGTTCTCGGCATGTTAAGACTGCTGTGGGCTTATTCACTGCTGGAGATAACGATAGCGGATGTTTTTTCTGCAAATCTAAAGATCACATTACCAGTGACTGCAATCGTGTACCAAATATATCAGAGAAAAAACAATTGCTACGTAATGATAGAAGGTGTTTTAGGTGTTGCAAAAATGGACACAATTCTAAAATGTGTAAAAATAAGCAAATTATTTGCAAGACATGTAGTGGTCGCCATGCAACCAGTATGTGCGATCCTCTTTTTATAAAGACGACAAAAACACAATTGCATTCACCACAGGATGAAAAAACTAAAAGTAGTGAAGTTGAACCTACGTCAGATTTATCAAAACAACTTGCACACCCGCAACCATCTTCGGGTCAGCACACATTAAATTTGTACACCGCACAAACAACGGAACAATCATGCAGTGTTCTCTTACAGACTGCTTGTGCTTTTGCTTCTAATAAGTTTTCTAACGGAGAATTATTCATTCGTTTTGTCATGGATGGGGGTAGCCAAATGTCATTTGTGAAATCATCTGTAGCTCGTCGACTAAACTTATCATCGATCGGTTCGCACAATTTGAGTATAATATCATTTGGTAGCGATAAACCTAAGCCAAACCGGTTATGCAACAAAGTACGGCTAACCCTACGGAGTCAATATAGTAACCGTACATTCTTTGTTGATGCGATTGAAGTGCCCGAAATTTGTGTGGATGCCCTCGCCGTACCTACAAGTGAAATTATTGAAACATCATTAAACGGGTTGCCACTAGCCGATGCACGTGTTCTTGGTCTAACTCCAGAGGAAGGAATAAGTGTCTTAATTGGTGCAGATTATTACTGGCAATTTGCTAAAGATAAGCATTAACGAATTACTGATAAATTAACAGCAATAGAAACAGTGTTTGGGTGGACAGTTCAAGGGCCATTACCGGTGGATGCAGTTTCCAAAGACATAATTACATCACTTGGCATATGTGTCTGCGAAGAAGTTCGTAATTTTTGGCAACTTGAAACCCTTGGAATTGTTCCTTTTTCTAATAAAAGTTGCAATAAAGATTTATCTCTAAATATTTCCAGATTTGGCGATCGCTACCAAGCTATGCTTCCGTGGAAGGCCATGGGCCCACTTCACGATAACTATTCAGGAGCCATACAACGATTCAAGTCCCTGGTCAGGAAGCTGTGTATGAACGGAAAACTCTTGGAATATGACAAAGCGATGAACGAAATGTTTTCAAACGGAGTAGCTGAACCTGTAGTGCATACAAATTTAAACGAACGTGTCTTTTATATGCCCCACCGCCCCGTTTATAGGGAAGACAAAGAGACAACAAAACTTCGCATCGTGTTTGATGCTTCAGCTCATGCACCCAATCATCATTCTTTGAACGAACATCTAGAGGTGGGCGATAATCTGCTTCCGGATATTTTAACGATCCTGCTTAATTTTCGGACTGGTAAGATTGCGTTAACAGCTGATATAGAAAAAGCTTTCTTACAGATTTTGCTGCACTCAAACGATAGAGACAGCCACAGATTCTTTTGGTTTTCGGAGAAATTGAGCAACGTTGAAAATCTTCCCACCATTAAGATGTTCCGAATGACTCGTGTGACATTTGGTGTGACGTGCAGTCCCGCTCTCCTTGCTGCTGCAATTATAAAGGCAATTAAAGAAGTTGAATCCACGTACATGAGGACTTGCACCCTTCTCCTGAGAAGCTTTTATGTGGATGATCTCGTCCTCAGTGTTAATAGTGAGGTAGATGCCGTGGAAATTCAACGTGAAGCAAACATCATTCTGGACAGAGCTTCTATGAAATTGTGCAAATGGAGCTGCAATAATTCAACTGTTCGTCATGAATTTCTTGTGGAGCAGGACATTCATAAAACGCAGAAGGTACTTGGTGTGAATTGGATTGTTGCTACTGACGAATTGGGTATACATTTTGATGGTGTTCTTGACCTTTTGGATTCTCAAGAGCTTAAAGGAACAAAGCGGAACGTTCTTAAAGTAATGGCAAAAATTTTTGATCCTCTTGGTTTTCTAGGTCCATGGATAGTTCGTCTGAAGATTCTCTTTCAATCAATTTGGCGAAAGAAGCTAGAATGGGATGCGATGCTACCTGATGACATGATGAATATTTGGATTACGTGCTGCAAAGAAATAAACATGCTAAGAACGATTGCACTAGCTCGTCATGCCTTTATTGGTAAAAAATCGACAGAAATCCATATATTTGCAGATGCTAGTCAATATGCATTTGGAGCTGTTGCATATGCCAGAACCAGTGATAGCGATGGTAATATTTTTGTACGATTTTTATGCGCTAAAAATAGAGTAGCACCACTAAATAACAAAAATCAAAATGAGCTTACCATTCCCAAACTAGAACTTACAGCCTCTCTCGTTGCAGCCCGCTTACTAGATTATCTTCGAACAAATTTGAATATCGATTTGGATGACGCATATTTATGGACAGACTCGAAAATCGCTTGGTTTTGGATTGTAGGTTCAAATAAGCGCTGGAAACCATATATTGAAAACAGAGTCACCGAAATTAGATCTATTTGGAATGTGTCGAAGTGGAGACACTGTCCAGGCCTAGAAAACCCAGCAGACCTAGTTACAAGAGGAGTAAAGGCAACCGCTCTATTGAACTCTTCTCTTTGGATGTATGGACCCGAATGGCTGAAGGAAGATGAGTCAAAGTGGCCACAAAACGATATTAACGTGACGTTAATGACATCATTACTTTCAAGTAATTTAAACGATACTAACGAACCTGAAGTGCATCCAACTAAATGTTCACAGAATGCTTGTGAACCCTTTTTAAAATATTATGAATTCAGCTCTTTGAAACATCTGTTACGTATTTCTGCTTACTGTTTTCGTGCAGTTAGTTTTTTTAAAACAAAACAAAAACGTTCAAATTTCCTTTCAGCAGATGAAATTATTGCCGCTGAAAAATACTGGATTAAATATATTCAGAGGCAACACTTTCATGAGGAATTAATATCATTATCTAAACGAACTAGCATTGATGCAAAATCTAAATTATCAACTCTTAATCCTTTTTTAGATGACATGGATGGTCTTTTAAGAGTTGGGGGACGCCTTCAATTTGCTGGTTTGGACATAAGCGAAACACATCCAATTATTTTACCGAAGCTGTCTTACATTACCAGACTGATTGTGAAAGATGCTCACGAGAAGTTGTTTCATGCTGGCACAAATGCGGTTCTTTCACATCTTCGCTCCAAATTTTGGATACTGAAAGGAAGACAACAAGTGAAGAACGTCATCAAAAAATGTTTTGTATGCAAACTCTTACGAGCTAAGTCAGCATCGCAACCTTTTGCACCGCTGCCTCGGGAACGAATCCTACATTCACGGCCGTTTGAAATCACTGGCGTTGATTTTGCGGGACCACTTTACATATTGGACAACGCCAACCAGTCAATGAAAGCGTACATCATGTTACTTACGTGTGCAGCTGTTCGAGCAGTACACTTAGAGGTTGTCCTAGACCTCACAGCAGAAAGTTGCCTTTTAGCTTTAAGGCGATTTATTGCAAGGAGAGGCGTACCACGAATCATCTACTCGGATAATGCCAAAACCTTTAAAAAGGCATCTTCAGAACTTGGTAAGAAACTCAAATTAAACTCTAATCAGTCTTTTCAGTGCTTCTTAACTGATCAACGAATTAAATGGAAATTTATCGTCGAACGTGCCCCATGGTGGGGAGGTTTTTGGGAGCGCTTAGTCGGAGTTGTGAAATCGTCCTTGAAAGCAGCTGTAGGGAAAGCAACTTTGACAACTGACCAATTTACAACTCTCCTCACTGAAGTTGAAAACGTTGTGAACCGCTCACATATTTCAGTGACGATACAACTGATTGTGCACCTCTTACTCCTGCACACTTTTTGGGTACCCAAGGAAATTCTGGAGATGATATATCAGAATTACATTTTCAGCCAACGAACCAGCAATCACTACGAATACAGTGGGCTCAACGTCTTAAAAATATATCAATTTTTAAAAGGCGTTGGTTTGGAGAATATCTTCGGCAGTTGCGTTTTTTACATCATGAGAGACAGGCAGCGTCTACAGATCTTTCGAAAGGAGACGTTGTGCTTTTGCAAGACCCATCCCAACCAAGGATACTCTGGAGATTAGCGATTATACAAATTACATTTCCAGGACGAGACGGAAAAGTACGTGCGTGTGAACTACGATTAGCCAATGGGTCAACTCTTCGAAGACCAGTTCAACTCTTATATCCCTTGGAAATAAACAATTGATTAACTCGGCGGCGGAGGATGTTAAAAATATAATACAAATTAGCTTTGGTTTCCACCTTAAAATTAATAATTTTGTTAAGTATAAAATATTCTATTTTAATTTGCATAATGTTTAGAATTTGCCTTTCGTTAACCTTTAACCAATCAAACAAATTACTATATAAGGATGTAAAAATGAATTGTTAAATAAAATCGATTTTAATCTCTGTGAAATACAGTCATCTATCTTCTCTTTTAAATTATTAATTATTCTGGAAAGTTCCTGGGCCATATTTTCTAAAACCATATAAGGTCATTTTTAACAAAACAAGAACATTTTAACAAAAACCTACCTACATATCACAGACAAAATAATTTGGAAGTTCATGGATTTTGTAAAGCTTTACTGAAGCTTGACTAAAGCTTTTATACAAAATCCATGAACATCCAAATTATTTTGTCTGTGATATGTAGGTAGGTTTTTGTTAAAATGTTCTTGTTTTGTTAAAAATGACCTTATATGGTGAAATAAAAAAAAAGAAAATAAGTCACGTTGAGATTTCTAAAATTCTGATAAGATAGTGTTTTCCATTTCAGCCTGCCGTTTCAGACCTCCGAGTTTTATGGGTACAAAGTTTTGGTGGATTCCTTTCAGATATCATCGTAAAAAAAATTAACGGTTAATATTAAAAAAAAAATAAAACACATCACGTCAGCGGTTTTGATCGTTCTACTCGTGACATATTTTTTTTTTCATAACACCATTCTTGTGGGCAGGATTCCAGTACAAACAAAAAATTGATGTAAATGTTACGTTTTTTGATTAAAAAATAATATTAAAAAACACAATAAAAAAAAAGTAAAAAACATCACGTCTAGAAAATTTAATGCCCAACACGATGATTTTTTAAAATTTTGAAAAATCATTTCAAAATACCTCTAGATTCCAGTTTAAATTTTTTTTGATATTTCTCTTCTGCAATCTTCAGCTTCATAAAAAATATTATAACTTCCATGTCCTAACAAAAGCATCAGGCAGTTACATCAAAATTCGTAAAAAGAGACCGAACTATCCTCAAATTTCATTATATTTTTCACCTTATAAATTTCACCTTTAAAATCCTAACTCAAAAAAAATATTTATTTTATGCATGGGTACCTAAATAGTATCTTTTTTCATAACGAAGTGTTTTCAAGTAGTTATTAACTTAAGCTTAATTCAAATAACCAATACATAGGTACCTGCATAGTCTCCTTATTTTTATATATTTGAGTTTATATAAGAAAGTTTTAGATTTTTATTATCATTTCGGGTGGGGGAGGGGGGTTGGCTTCAGCCCCTCAAGCCCCCCCCCCCTCGCTACGTGGCTGATGTACATATTTTTCTTCTTCGCACAAACCGAAGAAAAAATAAATTCGTATGTAGGCAAGAAAAAAAACGGAGCAAGCAAAAAATTCTGTCAATGAAGAAACTAGAAAAAATGGATTTTCTCCCTTCCTCTTTGGAGCCTTATGAAAAATACAAAATCTGGTTTCTTTTGCTGTAAACATGCAATTCTAAACTCCAGCCAACAGCGCCACCAAACAACAACGTGTCCTCCTAAAAAATCTTCACCATGAGAGTACTATAGTTTATACAAATTAAATTATTAACACGAAGTTAAATAAAAAAACTTTATTTCAAAATGTTCTTAGACTAAGTTACAATTTATTAAAATATCGAAACCAAAAAACAACTACGACGTTCGACGACTGGATAAGAATTGATTCTTGGTGAGCTGCTGACCGGAGTAAGTCACTTCGTATTTCTGCGTTTGATGCGATGTAGATGAGGGATGAAATATGAGCCGATGCACATGTTTAAATGGCATTCCGATACTCAAGTAGTTTCTTGGATTTTTGTTACATTGCTTGGTCATAAACAATGATGTTTACGATTTCCAGATGGCATTATTGTTTGAGATGGTTTATTCTTTAATCTTATCGTTCGTCCCGTCCAGTGTTTTTTACGAGTGGATCAATGTGTTAACTTCCCCCATGGTTAAGAAGATATCGCCCCGATATCTATGGTGATGTGTGGACTCTGCTCATGATGTCCCGTACTTGTAGGCTAATGTATTCATCTCTAGTTAGCTGTGGCTGCCTAGATTTCTTGAAATATAAGAGAGACATTATGATTGCGATTGTAAGTATTATGAACCCGAATGTGGATATCATTGGGCTATTCGTAACTTTCGTTTTGAAGTTTTGGAGTAGGTTTATATTTTCAAACTTTAATTCTTCGTCTAGGGTTTCGAAATATTGTCCAACATCGTATTCGTTGACGGTATAACTCTTTAAGAAGTTGTTGATTTGCCCTGTAGGATTCTCATATATTTTTCCATCAATATTTGCGCAATTTTTGAAATTGACTAAATACACTCCGTTCAGCGTTACGTTGTTGACTGTGTGATGTCCTGATACAAGAATCGTGCCATCTTTGATGATTTCTAATGCTAGGTTTTTTTCTTTTATTTTATTACACTTAGGTTTCTGGTCGTTAAGCAACTCAGATAAGCAACTTTGGTTATTACTAGCTTTACAATATGTGTTCTTAAGTTCTATTTTACAATTTTCAATATTTAAAAATTTAGAGTTACATTTTATTATTTCTTTCTCTAAAACTAGCTTACCGTCTTTCTGACTGATAGCCCTTGCTTCATACAGTTTACACTTATTGTATATAATAGGATATTTAATGTATATTACAATTATTTCTTCTTTTTGTGCGATTTTAAATTCTGAGGTATCAATTAACTCGTTTATTGTAAAGTTTTTCATAGCTTCATGATTAACAATTTCTCTTATATCTTTAATATTAAATATGGCTGGGTTCAGGATCTTTAATTTTGCTAACGTTAATGTGTTTATCATATTTTGCAATTCAAAAATGATCATTTTACATTTCTCTGTAACCCACTCGTCTTTAATACGAGGTGTAGCCGATCTAATGGCCTCAAATAATTTTACATTAGTGACAAATTGTTTATTATTGTTTCTTATCAAATCGTTAATTTTATTTTCGATAGTCAGTTCATCGTCGTGGTCAGGTGTACCAGCTATCCATTTCCAAATGGTGCCTATGGTATTTATGGCTCGTTTAGAGCGTGTGATCATTAATTGATCTAGTAATGTTTCTATTATGATTAGGTTATTATCATGCCTATCCTCTCTGGGTGTGTCTGGGTAAGCTTCTTCATGACTTAATCTAATGCGTTCGCGTGTGTCATCGAGGAATTTCCTGATATTTGTAAGGTTAGTCACGTGGAAAATGTCGGAAGTGTTTTCGTAAATGAGAGCCTCGCTAGTCTCTATCAGTAGGTAGTTTTCTCTTGTATAATCGATAACGTCTGCGTTGGCTTGGGCTACTAGTAAAAGTAGAACGAATTTGATGTCCATTGTCTGGAATTAAATTTTAAGATTATCTTTGTGGACAAACTTGCCATTTCTAAGTTTAACTTTGTTCCCTAAATCTTCGGACACCTTCCGAGGTTTATACTTAGGCTGCAATTTACCCCAGTGGGCACCAGTAGTCTTTTGATACACTATATCATTGGGTTGGACTTCTCTAGTTTTTCGTTTTTTATTATGAACCTCAAGCATTTTGTCTTGGGCGATTGTTAATTTTAACGGAACATCGGAATGGTTAATTTTATTAAACAATATGTCTGCGGGTTTCTTTTCAGTGGAAGAGTGGATAGTTTTATTATATTCTTTAGTTGCTCTAATGAATGTTTCAACAATATCTATTAACTTATACTCCTCTTTAATGCATCTAGCTATCTCTTGAAGGGTACTATGGGCTCGTTCTACTTGACCGTTAGTCGTACTGTGGTTGGCTAGAGTATAGTATACAGAGATATTTGATCTTTGCATTAGTGATCTGAAAGAAGCTGAGGTAAACGTAGGATCTTGGTCGCATACTAAGTTTTTGCAATCAGGAAATGCTTGCAGTAGTTCAAGAACTTTGTTTTGCATTTCTTGGCGATTGTCTAGAATTTTTATAATTAGAAATTTAGAATATGCATCAATGCATGTAAGAAATTTTTGTTTTTCGGCAAACATTACATCAATGTGTAAGGACTCTCCCTCCTTTTTCGGAATTGGTGCCTCACCAATGGGCTGTAGGGTAGGGTGTCTATTATATTTGTTTTTGTTACAGACCTCACAATTTTTGGTGTACTGCAAAAATTCATCCTGCATTTTGGGCCAATAATATTGTGCCATAATTTGTTTCACATTCTCCCGGGCATTTCTATGCGCTCGGTTATGAGTTTGTTCAACTATTTCTATTTGATCATCCTTATTTTCTATGTCACAAGCGAAATATTTGGATCTTATAAATTTGTTCTTAAAGTGTTCCTTTAAGACAGCTTTTAATTCATAAACAACTTCTGAAGTTGCATACAAGGCTACTATGCCTCCCTGCAAATATTCTTTGAATATGGGAATTATGTCTTGGGGATCTTTATATGTTATTAAATGTCGTCTCTTATTTGGAAATGGAGTTAGTTGTTCATGAATTGTATCGATACCTTTATTTACTATAATTTGTTGGTTAAATTGGTTTACTGGTCTATTTATTATGTCTATGTCGTCTTCTTCGCTACTCTCAGCCGAATGTATCGTATTAGAATCGGAAATTTGGTTTAAATTTTGTCTTGACAAAGCGTCAGCGACTACATTAGTATGACCCGGTTTGTAAACCATTTTAGGTGCATGTTCTTCTATAAGAGCGTGCCATCTCTTCATCTTTGCGTTTGGGTTTCTTGGTGAAACTGCAAAGGTGAGAGGTTGGTGATCCGTGTGGATCTCTAAGTTTGTGACGCCATATAAATAATTTCTCAAATTCTTCAAAGCATAAACGATTGCAAAGAGTTCTTTCTCATTTGCGGCGTAACTTCGTTCGGATTTGCTGAGAGTTTTTGAAATGAAAGTTATAGGCTTGTTGTCCTGTGATAGGACTGCTCCGATTGCGTCGTCTGAAGCATCGGTAGTTAACACAAATTTCTTTGAGAAATCAGGTTGCGTGAGCTCGGTTTCGGTTATAAGATGGTTTTTAAGTACGTCAAATGCTTCTAAAGCGTTCGCATCTAATTTTATATTAGTCTTCTTTGCCATATGGGTAGACACTTGCCCACTATTACTTTGAAGATATTTAGTGAGTGGCTTAGCAATGCTCGCATAGTTCTTTATAAACTTACGATAGTAACCAATCATACCCAGGAAACTTCTGAGTTGACGTAGAGTCGTTGGCTCAGGGTATTCTCTGATTGTTGCTACCTTGTTTGGGTTAGTCTTAATAACGTTATGTCCAACGACATAACCCAAAAAGTCTACCTTTTCTTGGTATAACTTTGATTTCTCGATTGAAATCTTCATGTTAGCATTTTTAAGAACTTGGATTATGGTATCCAAATGTTCTGTATGCTCTTCAATACTGTGGGAATACACAATAATGTCGTCTATATAGACATGACATATTTTTCCAATATAAGGACGTAAAATATTGTCCATTGCTCTCTGAAAGATTGACGGAGCATTTTTTAAACCAAAAGGTAATCGTACATATTCGTATTTTCCATTGTTAACGGAAAAACTTGTTTTTTCAATATGTTCCGCTTTCATTCTTATTTGGTGAAATCCCGATTCTAAATCTAGCGTAGAGAAGTATTTAGCCTTCCCTAAGTTCGATAGAATAACATTTGTATCGGGTATTGGGTACTTGTCCGAAACGGTACATTCGTTCAGTTTTTTATAGTCGATGACTAATCGACTTTTTGGCGTACCATCTTCGTTTGTACCCTTTTTTGGTACAACCCATACAGGACTATTGTATGGTGATTTTGAGGGTCTAATGACTCCTTCTTTTAACATTTTTGTGACTTCATTGTTCACAAATTCATTAGCTGATAAAGGATAAGGGTACTGTTTACTCCAGATAGGTTTATCGTGTACAGTGCGGATTTCCGCTACGACATCTGTTCTGAATGGAAGTGTAGTGTCAATGTTTGAGTGAATACTTTTTATTTTCTTCATCATTGATTCCACTAGTGTACCATGTTCCTCAATATGATTTATCATCATGTTAATTTCTTCGTCAAAATAGATTTTATCTATTTTGTTTCCATAACTGAGAGTGTTATTCTCTAAATTAATCTCAGCATTTATTGAGCTGAGCAATTTTGCTCCTATTAATATTTCGTACTCCAAGTTTGGGAGAACGTAAAAACGTGTTTTTCTATCTAATATAACTGCTTCGTGGCATGTATTTATTATTGTTTCCCCATTCACAGTGCAAGCGCGTTTGAATATTGCAAGTGAAATGGGGTTATCTAAGATATTTGGTTGACAGTAGTTGCTACTGGCACCAGTATCTATTAAAACTCTTATATTTTTACCGTTTACTCTTCGCCGTAAGTGGGGGAGTCCCACTCTTGGTCTAAAAAAGTACTCTTGTCTTCGTTAATGTTGTTTACCCTCTCAGTTTTTTCTGGAGGTGGTTGGATAGAGTGTTGGATGCTATCCCTTTCCCTTTTAAATAAAGGCCTCGTGTTGTTGTTGTAAGTGTTGTAACTTGGTTTTTGCCAACGTGGCGTATTTGTGTTATTGCTATAATTGTTTCCCTGTCTAAATGGATTTTGTGCGTTAGTGTTTAGGTTTATTTGTTTGTACCGATTTGCGTCCTCTCTATTTATAGGCCTGTTGGCTGAACTACCGAGAACCATTGGTTCGAAGCGCTGTGGTAGTTGCCTATAGTCATTATGTTTAGGAGGTGGGAAAATATTATTGCTCGGTTGCCTGGCCAATCTCAATGCATTTTGATTGTGTATTCTGTTTTCACCTCTATGTTGTGAAAACTGCAATGCAAAATTTGCTCTTACATTGTTGCTTTCCAGTTCTTGTGCCTTAGCGAGTGCGTTGGGCAAATCTGGTGGGTTTAAAGAAAATAGTATTTGAGGCAGCTGACCATTTAGGCCAGTTATGAATATTCTGAGGGCATTACGCCTATTCATAGCGTTCAATTCATTTGAGATCGGTGTATTAGAACCGTGCGTCATGATAATTTTGTTTGTCAACAAGGTTAACTTACAGTTAACCGCGTTATAAAATTCTAATATTGTGGCGGGACCCTGTCTCAGTACACTTAGTTCTTGCTCAATGATGTGCATAGGCCGTTTATCAGCATATGCAAAATCTAACCTGGCTATAATTGCCTCGAAGTTTAAAACCGTGCCGTGATTCGTAAGGACATCATTTGCTGCTTTGATAATTTTATTTCTAAAGATTGTTAAAGCCGCGAAGTATCTCTTACTCCCTATTTTGTAAAGCTTGATGGAATTGTGGGCAGCTTCCCTCCAACTTACGTAGGAAGTTTGCGTGCCATCGAAATCACGTAGAGATTTTATTATGTCAAGCGTTTCTTCGCACTGAATTGTCGCGTCAATTGCTTGGGTTTCGTACTCAGTTACATTTGAGGCAAGCCCTCTGTCGTTAATTATCCGTTGTAACCTACTAATTTCACTATTAAAAGAGTTATGCTGTTCTTGTAAGGTATGTTCGAGTCTTGAGTTATTCAAGCTAATAGCTTGCGATATCAGTTCGTTCACTGTTTGTTGGTTCATTTTTTTAATTTTAATTAAATATCTGTCGCACCAGATCACTTTACACAATTAATAAAATACTTAAATATACTTATAAAATACTCTTACTCAATATTTCCTATTCTCTCTAACGAGATACTGTTGATTTTATTCGAAGCTTTTTTTCCCTTGGACTGCTGCCTGGTTTTTACCGCTTCTAATTGTTTTGTTGCTCCTTCTTCTATCTTGTAGAATATTTTGGCGAATAAGTTTTGGCAGGAACCACTTAGCACTGATTTTACTTTTTCTTTCAAATCTTTATTTTACGCTGAAGGGATCCCGGTTGAGCCCCCAATTAAATTATTAACACGAAGTTAAATAAAAAAACTTTATTTCAAAATGTTCTTAGACTAAGTTACAATTTATTAAAATATCGAAACCAAAAAACAACTACGACGTTCGACGACTGGATAAGAATTGATTCTTGGTGAGCTGCTGACCGGAGTAAGTCACTTCGTATTTCTGCGTTTGATGCGATGTAGATGAGGGATGAAATATGAGCCGATGCACATGTTTAAATGGCATTCCGATACTCAAGTAGTTTCTTGGATTTTTGTTACATTGCTTGGTCATAAACAATGATGTTTACGATTTCCAGATGGCATTATTGTTTGAGATGGTTTATTCTTTAATCTTATCGTTCGTCCCGTCCAGTGTTTTTTACGAGTGGATCAATGTGTTAACTTACATATATTCAAAGGTTATATAAAAAAATATTACAATATGCAATTTTTATATCAAGTTCGAAATTTATAGAAAATTGGTTTTTTTTTCTCGTTTCACAATATGCGTTCCCATACTTCTCCGAAACGGCTTGACCGATGCTTATAAAATTTTGTAGGCACATTCAGTAAGTCTGAGAATCGGCTACTATCTATTTTTCAAACCTAAGTTTTTATTTTTGGATAAGTTTTTTTTTTATTTTTTTATTATCAGACATTAAAAAATACATACAAACCTAAATTTTAACTCTTCTATCACCAACCCCTGCTTTTTAATAGTCATTTTAATAATTTTATCATTTTGTATCTCCTATTTCTCTCAAACAACAAGCCTCCTCTCACTCCCTCTACAGTTTTCGGCTATTATTAGTGTTTATGCGTTAAGCGTAGTAGTTAAACATTTTTACTATCTAGTGTAACTCTCATAATCAAATATATTCTTGAGTTAATTTACTTTTTATTTATTAATAACTAATATTATTGAATAAAGCTAATTATTAATAACTCAAAACATTATTAATTTCTTGTGTAATTCGCACGGCCATAACGATAACCATAACCTCTAAAATACTCAACTCGTGTCACGAGTTTCCGCAAACAAAGGCTATTGAGTTGTAAGTATAAATTATTTTTATACGTTTATTATAAAATCAAAAATTATTCTTTCTTATTTATAACGAAAATATTGTTGGGAATGGTTAAAAACGAATTCGGTGAAAGTTAGATTTTTATTACAATTGTAAAATTTGTTTGTGTTTATTTATAAGAACTCTAACTTCTACAGAATTTTTTCACTGTTTCTAACAATATGTATTTTCGATATAATTAAGAAAAATAAAATTATTAATATTATGTAATGAATTAATGATATAAATAATTATTACGTAAAATAAATTATAATACATTTAAAAAAATTAATGTTTGGTGTTTTGTTATTTTTATATTCCCTCATAGTTCACAGCGCTCCATGCCTTGTCACTCATATACCACATCCTTACACACTTTCAATAAGTTAGTTTTTTTTTGTCTACACTAGAAATTCTCTAGAAACTATTAACATACATGGCGAAACAACGTTTGCCGGGGCAGCTAGTAAACTATGTATACAATTTGGTCATTATTTTTTTAATATTTGTTTCTGCTTGTTAAATTTCTACTTGTTGAAATCTGGCAAATGTCAAAAGAATGCAATACCAATTATAAAACTTGGTATTTCCGGGTATGAGTACCAAAATTTATATTCATACTTGCTTACTTTATTGTAAAGCAAATGCTTAAGTTAAGTTAACATTAATAGTTAAATTTCTTTTAGAATAACGTAGTTAAAAGTGAAAACAAAATATGCTATAATCATTTCTATGCTTAAAATTTTAAGAAAACAGTGTCTCTTCTGTTCATAGTAAATTAACCAAGTACATACGAGTACATCGGTATATTAGAATTATTTTTTTTTTCATTTTTTATTTGATATTTAGAACTAGAGATTTTGATCAAACTTGAAATTACTATGACATTAGGACAGTAAATCATAATAAAATCATTGTTTTTTCGTTTTATAATTTATTTCAGAATTAAGTATTTAAATTTATTTACTTAGTTATCTACCTTTATACTTTTATTGCAACTCATAAACCTTTACACCCTTGCTTATCTCTAATTTAACCACCCCGGTATAAAAGTTTGGTCTTACATTCATGTGGTCTTTTATATTTCCTAACATTTAATAAACAATTTTTGACAAGAAGATCAAAGTATCTTTGCAATCTCGAAATCTCTATAAGCCTTCTCATATAAATACTTTGTACCTATAATCGGTTCGGATCTTTTAAGATTTATATTTTGATATGAATTTAATTTGAAATATTTTTTTATATCATTCACTGTTGTTCAACACTTCATTATTCTTCAACAAAAAAAGACATATTCTTGCACAAATGTTCATAAAAATTTTCAAATACGGATCATCCCCTGTAATTTGCCTCGATACATTTTATTGCTCACCGTTTTCCATCTGTCAAAATTTGACGACAACTGATGCCGTGCTGTCATTTTAGATATCGGAAACTTTGAATTAATAATAATTACCGTGAGGGATCGCAATAAAAAAGGGTGACTTTTACAGGGTAAAAGTTGGTTGTCTGAAGAAGGCTGTTTTGGTTTCCAGCACACTTTTCCATTTAACATCACACCCAAAAGTGTGTTCACCAGATTGGAACAAATTTTTTTTTTAAGAACCGATTGAATTCATTGATATTTACGTAAGGTACGTGTATTATGTACTTACTTGTATTCGGGCCTCATTTAGTTTCGTTGTTCGCGCTAATTCTTCTCTACAATAAATATCAGGGTAGTGTGATTTGGCAAAGGCGGCCTCTAATTCAGCTAATTGTTCCTGTAATTTAAAATATTTGTTCAAAAAAGAGGAAAATATACACTGTAATATAATATAATCTTCAAAAATAGGCATTCATCAAATAACAATTCAATAAACCAACAGCCATACACGCAAGGATTGTTTCTCCTGGACCAGTTTTTTTCAAATCTTAAACCTGCCACTTTCCTTTTTCATTGCTCTTGAATCCTCGTCTTTTTAACTTTTAATCCTGTAAGTTTCATTTTGATATTTTCACCCAATCTATGTATTTGTTAAAATGGTTTAAAAAAGCAATATTAATCAAATAAATAAAAATATAATGTATTTTAAATGTCATAAATTTATATATATATATTCATTTAAATGTAAATGTATGCGCACACCTTTATATTAAATACACGTATGTATATACATACATACATATATAGATGTCGATAATATAATACATTTAATATATTTATTTATATAATTTATAATAAGCATATACTAATGCGAACGCATTACACTTCCTGGGCCCTATTGCACCAACAACTTATCACTTAGCAACTTATCATGAATTTTGATAATTTTTTGTTGCACCAACAAGAGATTTGATAAATATTTTTTTGAGTTTTGATAAGTGAAAAGTACTCAACTTATCAGATAAGTGTTGCACCAAACATGAATTGAGTTGTTCTAAATTTTCGATTTGATAAGTGAAAAGCTATCAAAAACGACTAAAATTATCAGTTTCTGTTGCACTAACATTCTGTCTCTTGGACTTATCGATGGAAATTATGATAAATTAAGCAACATTTTGCTAAGAAAAAATTGACTTATCAATTCTTTTTCAGAACTGTATTTGGGTACGCATTCTTGCTAAGGATGGATTAATATACAAATCGCTCATTCAATAGAATACCGTCATATCTCAAAAAACATCATTCTTCAGAAAACTAAATTTAAAGTTTGAATTGTTGAATTTCATAATTTTCTTCATTTTTAGCAATTTATTTTATTTTATTTGATAGAGCTAAACATTACAGTTTAATGTAATGCAATGAAATTTGGGCTCCTGAATTTTGTATGGTTTCACATCAAAGCTCACTGCACAACTGAGAATATAACTGTATTTCAACTCATAAAAATTCAAAAGTGGCAGACACCATAACGACAAAAGTGCCCTCTAGGTGTCAATTTTTAAGTTATAGAAATGACGTTTTTCCATAATAAACTTTATAGAAAATGCGTTCGAACTGTATCATTAAGTCAAATTTCGTGTTTTTTGAGATATGACTGTATTCTTTGCTAGGTTTAGGTAAATTTCTTTTTTGTAATTAAATTTTTTTCAAATTCTCAATAATAATGAAAAATACTTTAATAAGGACCACCCTAATGTTTAAGCTCATGTAAATAATATTATAATAAATATATTCAGTATATCAAAAAGCTAAAAAGTAATGTAAGGAAAGTCAATTTATACATAAATAATATATGTACCTATGTATATTTAATGTACTCCCTTATCTTTTTAAAGAAACAGAGCTAAAAGTAATTCGAAGTAAAATCTCTAGAAAGTCATCACGTCATCAAGTACTTTGAAAAATATGAATGGTCCAACAGTGTAGCCAATTTTGTGCAGTAAAATTAATAATTTTAAAAATTTTCTTGCCTTTATGAGTACCTTGATTCGATTATTGTTTTTTCAATTTTTTCTTATGAACATTTTAGTTTGTTTTTAGGTCATGTACACGTACACCTATGATTTATATATGAAAATAAGCGTTTTTTGTCTTTAAGCGAATGAAACACATTTTATCTAAATCGTGTTATCAAAAGTTATTAATGATAATCTGAACCGATCTTTGTATCAAAAAATTTTAGTCAAAGAAATATTAAATTGGAAAATTAATTTTATCAAGTCCCCTGTTGAACTTACATCTTGAAAATATTTTATCAATATTTAAATTTTATATTTAATAATAATATAAAAATATTTAGTTTTGTATATTTTGAATTTTTTATACCAAATTAAATTAATTGGTTTATTAATTGAATAGATAAAAACACTTTAATATTGAAAATCCGGTGAGAATTTTGGAACTAAGAAATTAATTTATTAGCGATAGGTTACGCTATTAATTTTTTTCGTATTATTTCAATTAAAGTGTTTCTGGCGTCTCTCGTGTTGAATTTATCGATACACTACCATTGACTTTTTTGTAGAAGAGGGTTAGGGGAATAAATTTGTAAAATATTGTTTTTGATATTGTAAAATTTTTCATCATGAAGAATGACTTTTTATATATGTTTCGTAGGCGTGGCCCCACCCCCTTAATTTTTTTTACACCAAGTAGCCGTAAGTCTTCCGATTATTTTAAGACCTCAGCCTTGAAGATTGGACTATTTTTAAAAAAGTTATGGATATTAGTTTTTAATTTATTCAATTTTTTTAACTTTTTTTCTTCACAAAATGTGCAAAACGGTAAATTCCTCACTGAGATACAATCGAAGCGAACGAACAAGCAGAAAAAAAAATTATCAATTGTGTGATAAGTGCTTAGCGAAGAAGTGATTTTGATAAGTTGGGTTTTTAGTTGGAGAAACACTTATCATTTTCACTTAGCAAAGATATGATAAGTTGATAATTTTAATTGAGTGAAATGTAATATGGTTTTCTGCAAAGCTTATCACTTATACTTATAAGAATTTCTTTAAATTGATCAGTTGATAAGTGATTAGTGGTAAGTGGTTGGTGCAATAAGGCCCAGGTCTACTTGGCATCCAGAAACGAGAAATGATTAGGTACTATAAAGTGTAATAACATACTATAACAAAATAATACGTACATCTCTTTTTTTCTGTTTTTCATGTTCGCGTACATTATGTAATACTTTATTTAAGAGATTTAAATATCAAAGTACCTTTATAAGCCTTTTAATTACAATAACAGTTTTATTTTTTTTACCATAAATGCTTACTATAAATTAGAAATTATATAAATGAATATATTAAATGTGTTATATTATCTACATATATGTATGTATGCACGTGTGTATTTTTAATATATATGTATATGCATACATTTAAAAGAATATATATGAACTATATATGTATGTGCATGAGCTTACGACATTTAAAATACATAATATTTTTATTTTATATTAATTTATTTGGCTAAGATTGCTGTTTTTAAACAATTTTTACTAATAGATTTGGTAATAATATTAAAAAGAAACTTGAAGAATTAAAAGCTAAAAAGACGAGCTAAATAGCTGAAAATTTCATTGTGATATTTTTTGTCAAACATGGTGGTATTTGGGCCTAAAAAATGAAATTTTTCAAAAACTCGATTTTTAAATCCCCGATATCTTATATAAATGTCAGTTTTTGGTTTAATTTCATTAGAAAAATGTATTCTTATTATTTGAGAAATTTAAGCTCCTTACATCTAACGGTTGGCGGAAGGAAGTCAGTTAAAAAGGACAAAAAATGGGTAAAATACACTTATATTGCACGTTCCACATGTCGGCCTCCAAGCGATCACATCACTTACTAATTTTTTGGTTACTGTTTCTGTTTATAAACAAGTGCGCCCTCAAACGACCACATCACAAAGCATTGTGGAACGTGCTGATGATAGTACTATGCAAATTTATATAAAATGCACACTTGTTCGATACTGTTAAATTGTGTATGTGTGAAATAAAATATTTTTTACAAAATCTACCATTTTTATCTTTCAATTGACATAATGACAAAAATATTGATATCTTCAAAATTAAGTTTTTTTAAAGATAAAACAAAAAACCATTAAAATGATGTTTTTGAAAACGGTGCGTTCGTTGATTGGGGAGAGTATGATAACCGGGGCGCCGAGAAATGATAACGGATTTTTGTAGAACCAGGCAATACAAGGATTTTTTTACTATGGGAGGGGGGGGTAGATAGACCCCCCCGTTTAGGCGGTAGGGGCAATTTAAAAAATATTTGCTAAAGCAAATTCAAATACTAAAATATAACAAGGTTAAATTTTTAAATAGGATATTTGACTGTGATAATATTAGGTAACTTAACTTCTAAAAACATTAGTATGGTGATTTCTCTTACAATTAATTATCTTAAGGTTTTTAAGACTGTCAGTATCTGTGAAAAAACGAATATTTTAATACCGAGCTAAAAAGACTGAGGAAATATATTATTAATCAAGTACCTGAATTAAAGCTGTGATATACATAAATGTCTATTTCATTATCATTATTTGTTATTTATTTTCATTTTCTGTCAGTGCCGTCGGGATGATACAATACTGGGGCAGTAACTTTAGTGTGATGAATTAGTACAAGTATTTAATAAAGAATAAAATCCGATGAAGAAGAAAGGAATTCTTACGAAACGTTGGGTGAAAGAATGGAATAAAGTCTTTTATTTATTCGCATTCAAAAACCAAAAAGACCAAAAGAGCCTAATTAACAAAATCAATAAGAATTTACAAGGAATTGGTCAAACACATACAACGGACCTTGACTCTGATCTACCGAGTGGAGTAACTATTGAGGGCATATCGGTAAAAGTATTACTCTATGCTGACGATATTGTTCTACTCTCAGACAATCCCGCTTCCTTGCAAACAATGATAAATAGCTTCAAGAGTTATTGCACAAAATGGAATTTGCTCGTGAACTTGGGAAAATCTGAAATTGTTATTTTTCGAAACGGTGGACGCCGGGCAGCTGAAGAAAAATGGACTTTCAATAACGACGAAATAAAAATAACTAACAAATACAAGTACCTAGGAGTGACTCTGACTTACAATATGTCGTGGACAGAGCATCTTATGCAGAGACTTGCAATGTCCAAAAACTCCATTAATGCTACCTGGTCAAACTTCATCAAAAACAAAAACATACAGCACTCAGCAAAGTACAAAATATATGAAGCCGCTTCGAAATCAATTATGAACTACTGTGCGCAAGTTTGGGGTTATTCCGAATATAATGAAGTTGAAAAATTGCAAAGGTTTTTTATTAAGAGATGTTTTTCCTTACCCAATAATACACCAAATTACGTGCTTTGTCTAGAAACAGGACTTCCAAAAGCATTCCTTTCTACACTCGAACTTCATTTCAAGTACATACAAAGAGTAAGCACCCTTCCCGAAAACAGATCACCGAGAAAACTTTCGGATGTCATAGTGAGAAAAAAGATTTACTGGGCAAATGAGTGGTCGGAGCTTTTTCATGAAGTTAACATCGAGTTTAACTGGTCAGCAAAGTCTGAGTGGAAAGCATTGCATACAGAAACTTGCACAAAACTCACTGAAAGACATTGGACAGAAAACACAAGCAGAGCTCTTCAATCACGCTTTCACGATGAGTATTGTAACCTGAGCTATGACGAGGTACCAAACTACTTCGAAGATAGTAACTCTCGCGAGATGATCAGTATGGTGTTAAAGTCCAGGAGCGGATTGCTTAATTTAAATGCAAGAGCATTCAGAAGAGAGTCGGTAGGCATTTGTACGATCTGCAACCTTGATGCTACTGAAAATACATATCACTTTGTGGGAGTATGTCCTTGTTTTCGTACATACAGAAGACAGTTTCTTGGAAGTGAAAGCCTTAACCGGGACCAGTTCCTCGAGTTTCTCAACGGACGAAACTATAGTCAACTTTACAATTTCATAAAAAGTGCTCTAAGATATCGAAACCTAATTATAAATGAATTTTCTTAAATATAAATATTCCTAAATATAAATCCATCGCTAAGTTTTTAATGAATATAATATTACAGTCAACACTTTAACCTGACAGGCAACTTAAAAAGTTATTGTCATTTAATTTAATTTTTATCATAATGAATATCAAGCTTTTGTAAAAACTATCTGAATAATAAAAATTTTTATCTATCTATCTATCTATCTATCTACAACGGAAAAATAAAATTGTTAATTATAATAAAGCCATTTGGTCTAATAGTATTCAGGATTGGCATTGTTACAAACTATCGCGTAACAAGTTGAAAGCTGAGAGAAATAGCGCAAAGAATAAGTTTGTTTCTAATAAGGTTCAAGGGACTAAAGACCAAAAGTCAATATAGAGAGTGATTAAAACACTACGTTAAAACAAGAGAAAAGTTCAATGAAAAGTATTGAATTTGATACAGACAGTTACTAGCGGAAAAACTTAATGAATTCTTCAGAAAGAGTGTGATAAAAATTAATAAAGTTATACCAAAAGAAAGCTATTTCAATTACATTGAAGACACTGATAAAACATTCGAATTTCGGTTTGTGACATTTAGTGAATTAAAAACATGTGACATTTAGAGAAAGAAAATACAGATGCATTGAGGAATACTGTTTGACTGTTAGGGTTCGGATCACTACTAAGGCATAACACTAGTAGTGTTGTGTATTGAAAAGTACTTTATAATCATATTCAGTTTTTCTCTTAATTTCGTCTGTTTTAGTCTTTTTTTTTTCTTTTTTATCGCAATGTTTGGAAATTTTAGAGTTGACTATTGTAAAATTCGTGGGCTTAGAGCAAATTTCCTCGCTTTGTACGCCCATTCTGTTATGAATAGGCCAGCTGTTTTGGCACTAAGTGAAACTCAAGTAGGTGAAACTACTGATCCTGCTGAATTTCAAATTCATGGGTATAACTTAGTGCCATTATTCCTTCACCACCATGGTCTCGCCGTCTACATAATAAATGATGTTGCTTACCAATTTCAACCACAATATGGTCCTAGCACCAACCCCTTGTTTAACTTCTTGTGGTTTGAATTCTCGGTAAACAGGTACATCATTCATTATTGTTTTCTCTATCGAAGCCCTAATTTGGACAGAGTTTCAATTTTTCGCGAATTTGATGCTCTGCCCGACTCCATCCAAACAATTGTTTCCTTGCATCCTCACACTGAAATCGTTATTACGGGCGATTTCAATGCACACAATTCATCTTGGCTTCAACCATAGAGTAAGAATATAACAAGAGCCCGAATCTCAAAAATCAGCCTTGCGTACATCAGCCATTAAAATCTCTCTCTCTCTCACGCTTTTTTCTGCTTGTGTTTTGTTCTGCTTGTGCTCTCTTTGCTTGTGCTCTCTGTGCGTATTATTTATGCTTGTCCTTGTTGTCAAAGAACAACAAAAATACCAAATAACAACAAACGAATATTTTTTAATTTTGTCGTTGTATTCGCAAGTCTTATGTGTTTGCTATATTTTTTGTTTTACTTTTTTTTTTCTTTAAGAAAGAAAAGAAAAAAAATTCTGTGCATTTCTCTTATTTCAAATATTTACATAGTTTACATAAAAAAAAATAGAAGCTACAATAATAATAAGGTCATCGCCTAAACAGAAAATTTAGTATATTCTACGTAAATTTTTTTTTATTAAATAAAGTAGTAATATGAAAACGATTTCGTATGAAAAAATGACTGATTTTTTTTCTTATATTATATTATATTCTTACTCTATGGTTCAACATTCGGGCCAGACAACACCCGAAGGTATGTGCGCCGAGATCTTTGTTGAGTTTAATCACCTTACTCAGCTTGTCAACGAGCCAACCCGAATATCGGACGTTAATGGTCGAGCCGAAAATACTCTTGACTTGTTTGTAACCTCTGACCCTGATTATTACTATTATTTTTTGTGCTAAAAATATTCAGTTAGAGAAAGAGCTCCTGTGAGAACCGTTTGGCAATACGAGAAAGCCATCTGGGACGGTCTCAATAATTTTTTCAGGATCTTTAACTGGTCACTATGCTTCCTCGGTAGTGACGTAGACTCCAGCGCGGATATGATTACTAATATGATTATTTTGGGAATTAGAACTTTTATCCCGAATAGGGCTAAAAGCATCAGACCCAAAGAGAAATCATGGTTCGATGCTGTAAAGAGGTTATTAGGGTTAAAGAGGTTAGCTTCCGTTGTTTTAGAGCCAACCCGACTGAGGAAAACCGGAAAAATTCAAACAAGCCAGGAAGGCCTGCAACGCCCATATTCATTGCATGGCCAAAAATTAAGGTAAAAAATACTACAATGTCCAACAGGTAGTAAAAATTTTTGGTCATTTGTAAAAAACATAAGGAACAAAACATCTTTCTCGGTCCCAACACTCGTTGTCAATGACACTCCATTCGTTAGCTCTCTTGAAAAAGCTAACTTATTCGTTAGGCAGTTCGCCGCCAACTCTACGCTGTCTGGGGGAGTCATGACACTCCCCAGTTCTTGAGCGCGTAAATGATTCTATGGGACAAATCTTCTTTCGTGCTCGAGCTGTGACGAGAGTCCGCAAGGATCTTAACACATATATAAACCCTGGTGTGCAACAGGGCCCACAGGGTTCTGTTTTGTCTCCGACCCTCTTTCTCATTTTCATTAATGATCTCCTGTCTGCAACTACTGATCCATTTAATTGTTTCGCTGACGAAAGCACCCTTAGCTTTTCATATTCGTTTCCAGATTCACATCCCTGCTCTTCAGACGAGGAACTGAAACGGCTAAATATGATAAGTACATTAAATTTAAATGAAATAGCCAGTTGCATTCCTCCCCTTAAACGATTTAACCGTAATACTCGCGCTTCCAGGAATGCTCATCAGTTTACTCTTGAACCCAATTTCGGTCGTACTGTGAAGTACAGGGATTCGTTCTTTAGCCGTACTACGCGAATGTGGAATACCCTTCCACGCTCTGTCTTTCCCTCTCATTGTGATATATTGAAATTTAAGACTAATGTTCACCGACATCTCCTTTCAAATCCCCTCCCACGTACCTTAAGTTCGCACTGTGTTTCTGACATATAAAGGGTACAAAAAAAACCCCTTGAGTGCGCGCTAGTTATAAAAAAAAAAAAGGATTTATAAAAGGTATGTACGAAAACTAAAAAATATTCAAACATGTTGTCAGTTAGCATGATTAGTGATTCATTTCACTTTATTGGCGATCATTTGTGCAATATTATATATGAATCTTTAAAGAAAGTTATTTTTCCTGATTGTTGGGAAGAACTGATGGTGGTTCCAATTGCTAAATCTACGAACCCATTAGGTTCTGAGGGATACCGATCGGTTAATATGTTGCTAAACGATTAAAAGATTCTCGAAAAAATAGTAAAAAAAACAACTCCAAAAATATATGGAAGAAAGTTACCAAAAAAAACTGGAAAGATTATGGAGTCAGAGCAAAGAGTTAAAATGGTTCCAGTCATATTCGCAGAGAAGAACGCAAAGAACGAAAGTTGAAGAAGTTGTTTCAGAATCTATAAATATGAATTTAGAAGGTCCTCAAGGATCAGTCTTATGGATTTTGAAACGCCCAAAGTTGTAAAATATTCTTCCTTAAAGCTATTTGCCGATGATGGTCTGTTGTATGTGGTAGGGAAAGATTTAAACGAATGTATCGATAAAATTAATTCGGATTTATTACATTTAAGTACAAAATAAGTTTGAATATAGGAAAAACGAAGTGTATGACTATTATCGGGGAAACAGATGCAGAATTTAAAATAGAAAACCAGGTTATAGAAAGGGTAGACAAAATAAAGAATTTAGGAATAATGATTGACAAAAAAATAGATTTTAATATATATTTACATTAATTATACTATATGTATGTATATATGAAAAAAAAAAATTGGAAAAAAGATTTTTTTTCTAGAATAAGAAAACGAATGTCTACTTTGTGTGCAATTAATGTATATAATACTATTATAAAACCTCATTTTATTAGTAATATACCATTGATGGAAAGGTTACAAAAGTTGCAAAGTGAAGCCATGAGAATCTATATAGGTATTAATACGCAGTGCCCAAATTCTGTCGTACACTTTTTACTTACTTAAACGCAACGTATCAAAAAAAAACTATATCAATAGAAATGTAATTTCGAGTAGATTGTACGAAAATAAGTTTTTCGTTTGTAAAATTGCGTTTCACGCATATAAAACGCATATTATATTTAGGTACAAATCACTTTTAAGTTTTTGTATAATATAAAATCTACTGCGGTATGCTGCAATCTACTGCGCTGCTTTTTGATATTATACAGGGTGAGTCACAAGCAGTGCGACAAAATGCTAGGGCGTGTAGGTGTAGGTTGCCTTGAGACAAGAAAAAACTTGTATGGGTGGGGGGTCTCTTCCCCCCGTTTAGCCGGGAGGGGCAATTTTTGAAAAAAATTGACTTAAAATGGAAAAAAAATTATTTAAAATCAACGGCTTCATTTTCACAATGCTGTGCGATACCTTTTTGAAAAGCCAACAACTTTTTCTTTCATTTTGTTTTTAAATAAATCTATTTTCGGAAATAGTTTTTGAAATATTAATTTTCAAAGTCAAAATTCAAAATTCAAATAAATTTTTTTTTTATTTTACGTAATTAATGTTATTAATTTTAAGTCAAAATCAGAAAACCAGGTACAAAAAATTTATGTCGTACTAAAGAAATTAAAAAAAAAACCAAAACCACCTTTTTGTAAGAAAAACATTTATTTTTATTTTAACGAAGCAATTTATGAAGCATTAATCTCAGTTTTTACTTTTTTTGAATTGGAGTTTGATGAGAACGTAATAAAACTAAATATTATTGGAATAACCCTGGATTAATATTATTTTCATTGATAACTTCTGAAAACTGACCTGTCAATATTTTTTCCTTAGCCTGCCCGCAGCCCATGGGTTCTACCTGTTGGGGTGGACAATAAGAACAATAAAACCGCATTTTTTTAAAATAAAAAATAAACAACAATGTGCAACAAAAAGGTTAATAAAAGATAAGAAAAGACAAAAAATAATAAAAAGAATTCTAAAGGTAACTACAAAAAATTAAAAAATTGAACCTTTTAAAAAAAGAAAATGATGATTTGCTTTAAAAAATCCTTTTATTTTTACTATATTTTTTATTGGAAGTGCTTATAAAAAATTCTCGATATGATCTCCATTGTTTAGAAGGCATAGATTATACCTCCTTCTAATGGCTTCACATAAGCTTATGCTTGACAAATTTTCCTGCAATTTGACTCCAGCGACTTTAATTCGTTCCTTCAGTTGTTCCAATGATACTATTTCCACTTCGTAAAAATAATTCTTCAAATCACCATACATAGAAATCTAGGGGAGTTAAATCTGGTGACCCAGGTGGCCATTCCGTGGGGCCCCTTCTTCCGATCCAACGGTCACTAAAATGATCATCCAGCCAGTTTCTCACTTGTAAGCTGTAGTGTGCTGGAGCACCATCTTGTTGGTAGATTAAATTATCTGTTATAACCAATGGAACGTTGTCTATAAAACCGGGTAAAAGGTCTCGTAGGAATTACAGGCATGATTCTCCATTAATAATGGAATTTAAAAACCGGGGCCCGATCATAGTGTGCCCAACAATACCAAGCCAAACAATACAACTAAAGCGGTGTTATGATTTGTTTTTTTTTTTTTTTTTTGTGTTGATTGGTGCTACTCCAATGATGCAAATTGTGGAAGTTAGTAACCCCATCCTTAGTAAACTGTACTTCATCCGTCCAAAATAGTTTTGTTCAGTTTCATTTCTAAGCAGTAATGTTCTACAAAATTCGGTTCTCAATAACTTGTCGTTTGAGGTGGTACGGGTAAAAATTTTCCGCATGAAGCACTCTACATGCTCTAGATTGGGACACTCCAAGTACAGTAGATTATCCTTCTTGTACTAACGGAGGGATTATTTCGGACGAAATCCAGAATTCTTTCATCTAAGATTCTTGACTCATCTGAAACTGGCCTTTCGCTTCTTCGATGCTCCAGCACTCCATGATCTCGTAGACGTGCGTCGGTGGATTCTTGAAAACGTGCTATGATGGAGACACCTTCTATTGGGATATCTTTCAGCGTACTGTCTTTCGGCTTAACGACCTCGACCATTAGTTAAACCGTAGCAGAAATGCATGTCCGTTAAGTCTTCTCGGGTGTATGAGCTTGACATCGTTACGTGTTAATGAGTTAATATTCAAATTGAAAATAATTAGATACTAAGCAAAACTGCAATGCCTTGTTTTATCTTGCATTACAATTTTCTTTTTTTTTCATTTAAAAAAAAATGCGGTTTTATTGTCCATATGTCGCTAGCTATTGTGTGTTTCTTAGAATATTTAACAATCTTGAAATTCTACAAGATTTGTATGTATTATTTCCCAACTCATAAATAATTTCAGACTTTTATTACCAGTGAATTCCAAAAATTCCACCTAAGTTTTAGATTTAACCTACTTCCGCCACTTGAATTTATAATCCATTCATTAATTTAAATATCTATTAGATTTTTCTAACAGATTTATTTTCATTTATTTTCACTATCCACAACCATTCTTACCCAGTTATTACTTTTAAAAGTGCCAAATGTATTCCTTTTTAGCAAAGCCAATTAAGGTATCCGGTGTTCATTTAACTGACGAAAAATAATTTTAAAAATATTTGTATAAAACTTACACTTGAGAATTTCACGAACCCAATACATTACGAAAACAAACACACATGCATACATGTAAGGATTTATTCTAGCTAAATTATATTTTAATTAAATTTAAATAATAGGATTAAAAATGATGGTAAAAGTTAATGGACCTGTGTAAATGTCGTCCTATGCCTTCGTCTCGCCGGTGTTGGACAGGATGCTGTGGTGGGAGTATGGCCAGTGTGTTGACTTAATGATGAGACTGCAGATCCTGGAGATGTTACACCACCGGATACGGATGAAAGTCCACTATTTGGTTCAGGCTTAAGTTTTTTAAAAGCACCTTCTGCTGAAAGGTAACAAAACAAAAGTTATTTCACTGATTTAATTTGTACTTGTATACATTTTTTATTGCGAAAAAAAGTATATAGTGAGAATTTTTTTTCTTTAAAAAAAATTATCTTTCTGCTCAGAAGTCGTTTGGAATTTATTTTTTTTTTTTCATATTCATCACAGTTCGAGAAAAAAAACATAAAAGCCAAAATTTGTTCGTGCAAAAATCACTTCCATAAGATATACATACATTTTTTCTTGCGACTAACGTATAGGTCCTGCCAATAATCAAATTTAGTTAGAAATTAAATTTTATGTATAGTCCACGTAATTATTAAGATGTTACAGTCAACGGTTTGTTACAAAAAACACATTTTGTTGAAATATGTAACTAAATTTGATTACTAATAGGGTTCAATAAGTTAAGTCGTTATTTGGCAAGAGTATGATAACCGGAAGCCGAGAAATGATAACGGATTCTTGTAGAACACGGCAATACAAGCATTTTTTACTATGGGAGGTCTATCTCCCCCCGTTTAGGCGGTAGGGGCAATTTAAAAAATATGTACGTTAAATAGAAAACAAATAATTAATTAATGAGAGTAGTTAGGTAGGTATGTGTGTAGCTATAGGAAAAAAAAAAATAAAAAAAAAATATATTTCATTTGATACTAATATCATTTTCCTATACGTGCGTTATATCGCACGATATAAGGAATTGTTAAAAAAAAGAAGTGAAATTCTTTTCTGAGTTAACCAACTTCAAAAGCGAATATCTCGAAAATCCCATTGACAATTTTGAAAAAATATTGCACCCACATAACGTGGTTGATTTCTACTTTCATTTGATACCAATCTCATTAGTGAACGCACTGGACCCATAAAAAATGGCCCATCTCCTTTCATTCTCAAACAATCCTTGCAACATATTTTGGATGAGTTGCCATCTTCCAAGTCTATTGAGAGGTATCTCCAGACAGCTAGGCTCCGGGATGACTTGTATGGTCTATAAGAAAATGAGATGGCGTTAAAGGATTCAAATCGGAATCAGAGAAAGAGCAAAGGGGCCTAGAGTTCAATAACGCTTCAATTTGAGATAGCAAGGTGGACATGTCCTCAAAAGTCAAAACATTGTTTCCTACAAGCTACAACCCCCTATTCCTAAATTCCCCCAAAGTGATAAAGCGGTGCGATAAACTCCCATTGTATGTAACAAGCGAGTACCATTCGACAAGTTTTTTGTGCTCCGCGAAAATTGGTGCCATTGTCCAGATAGATTACGTTGCACTTTGCAGTGCGGCCAAAAAGGCGTCCGTAGAAAGGTTACTAACCATGTCCAAATGCAATTCCTTCATTGACATACAAATAAGCAACTCATAATACCCCTTGACGAGTTTTGAACGTTTTTCTTTTGTTAAGCAAAGTGTGATTGGTCCAGCATAGTGGCAACCAGTTAGATTGAAGGCAAAATATGATGTCAGTCATGATGAAAGTAAATATCTCATTAGTTGGGATGACATGCTTTTTCCGTCATTCGGAACACATTTTACCTTTTTCAAATCAAATATTTCCTTCTGGAATTCTTTCTGGGTCCAAAGAAGACACTTTTGCTTGGCGTAGAGTAGTACCGATGAACGCAAGAAACCTTTAACACCTCCTTCTGGATAAAGTTTAATATTCCTTGCACTCCGAACCAAAACAGCAACTATTCGAATAGCCCGAGGCTATGACGATACCCACTCGTTTTCTAATTATGCCAATTAAGTCCTCCTTCGCCACTGGCACAATCCACAAACTCTTCTCTACCTTCAGAAAGATGTTCTTCTTCTACCTTTACTAAAAAAATGGGCCAAAATTCAAAATCCATCTATTTCCATCAAATTACCAATTCCAAAAGGTTCATTGGCTCAATTCCTCTAGATGCACAATGAGCTGGGTTTGCTCGGAGCGAATATGATTTCAGCAGACCGAGGTAGAATAGTAAGAATTTCTGGAGTACAATTCGCAACAAATGTGTTCCATTGACGAGGGTAAGAAGAAAGCCAGGCTAACACGATTTGGGAATCACAAAAAACAAAGATTTGGAAAGGCTTCACTTCCAACCACTCGCACAACAATTTGACCGGACGACTCAATATCAAGAGTCCAAAAAGTTCGAGGCGTGGAATTGTTTGTTGTTTTATAGGAGCGACTCGAGGCTTTTCAGCAATAAGTTGAACCATTATATCACCTCTTTCAGATCGACTGCAAAGGTTAACGACCGCTCAATATGCCTTTTCTAACGTTTTTGAAAACCTGATCAACTCAAATACTTTCGAATTGCAAGTACATAGCTCTTCTCAAAATCTCCAATTTTCCAAATAAGGTAAATCTAACAAACAAGGTAAAACTAACAAACACTTTCGTTAAATTCTCATGACTTTTTCATTCCAGATAAAAAGCAGGTTCACATGCCAGACCTGAAAGTACTGGCCAACAATTGGAGCTGCATTTACTCAACTCCAGACCTCGATACTACAACAAACGTATCAACTCATTTTTCAATTTTAAAATGTCAGACACAGAATGAGAACCCATCATGATGTTGACAACATAAAAATCAGGCAATATGGAGTAAGCTGAAGGGAATTGATCTGCGTAATCTAAGGCGAGTTGTTTTAAAACATGCATAGAGGACAATGGTGCTGGTGATGTTCCGTACGTATCGGTGAATAGACGGTAATGTCGAATGGGTACATTAGAACTTTCTCGCCAAACGATTCGCTGAAAATCACGATGCTTTGTTCTGACCCAAATTTGACTAAAAATCTTAACAATATCGGCACAAAAACATATCGATAAACTCTTAAGCGCAAGTAAACATTTAACATCTCTTTCAAACTGGAACCGTTCGAACCTTTATGGGATCTATCAAAAACTACTCGTAGTTTATTAGTGACAACGGAATTGGTTGTTCTTCATTTGTTCACCAAACAAATTCGTCGTCATTCTCAGCAATCAATTCAAAGGGGAGAGTACTATAACTTCGGCGACAAAGTTTAATGACGGATTTGTATAGAACAGTTAAAAACAAGCATTTTTTACTATGGGAGGGTCTATTTCCCCCCGTTTAGGCAGTAGGGGCCATTTAAAAAATATGTACGTTAAATGGAAAACAAATAATTAAATAATAGTACAATACTTAATTTTAAGTATTACCGTTATTTTTTTTATTTATTTTTTTCCATTTAACGTACATATTTTTTTTTAATTGCCCCTACCTCCTAAACGGGGGGAGATAGACCCCCCCCATAGTAAAATATGCTTGTTTTTAAGTGTTCTATACAAATCCATCATTAAACTTTGTCGCCTGAGTTATCGTACTCTTGCCGAAGAAACCTTTAGATAAAAAAACTACACTATCTCACTATCTGACCAATTTTGAGATCTTGAGGCTGGTTTAAATCTCAAACAAGTTTAAATCTCTACTTTCGGATTTTGAAAAAACAATAGTGATGATATATCTGCTCTTGAAAACAGAGTAAAACAATTTGAGAGCAACATTTCTGAGCTGCGTGATGGCAACAAAAAACTTAAAGAGGCACTGAAACTGATCTGCATCGAAATAGAGGCTTCGTGAAGTGATTTACGTGGTATACCTGTAAAACGAACGACCAACTGATGTGGCAAAAGCTATTGCTTCCAAATTAAATCACCAAATCACCCGACACTTTGATGCATTTCGGCTTAAAACCTAATCCACCGATGGGAACTTTCCCCTTCTGATCAGACTTTCTTCACATATGAAACAAATTACGTTGCTTGCTGCTTTTATTGAACAGGGGTTTAAAATTTGAAGAGCCAGAGAGCGAATCTCATGTTTCCAGTCTCAACCACACCACCCCAGGAGCATCTCGGATCCACCACCATATTCTCATTTTTTAATTCTCAAATCATATTTTCCTTCACACACACAACAAAAGGTTTACTTGCTACATTTAGCGAGAACATTTGTTCTACCAATAGAATAAGTGCTTGGCGTCGTTGGCGCTACCGAATTTCCTGTCCATCTACAAATACAAACAAGAGCGTTTCACTACACATCCTGAGCAAGGCCTATCCCTATTAAAGTATGAATTCATAGCGTAAACAAAAGCGGTAAAGCACGAGACATCATGAAGCAAGTACATTTTGTGTGCAATATCTATTTAATGGGGTTTTCCTTGGGTAAAATAAATCAATTTATTCTTGATCCAGATCAGTCAAAGATCAGATTTCCCCTGGTTTTGCATTCCATGGGGCAAAATATATTGATTTATTTTTGATTTAAAATCAAATCTGCAGATCTGGATACTAATACAACTTTCAGCTGTTAGCTTAACAGACACAAGTGGTTCTTTTTATTTGTATTTATTTTGGTTTTGTTTGAGTTTTAATCTATTAAACAATTAAATTTTACAAGAAATGGAAGCAATTTTTAAATTGGTAGATTCATCAACTTCATCTTCTTCTTCTGAAAAAAAAACAAGCGGTGAAGAATTTTTTGATGTGATGAAAATTCTATTTAAAAAAAAAAAATCGGGTTCCAGATTTTGTAAAGGATTTTGTAAATAAATATTCGTTTGCACGTACACGAAGTTACACCAATACAATGACCAAAAAAAAATCAATTTCAATTGTATTCCATGGGCCACGAAAAAAATCAATCGAAATCTGGATTAGGTACCCATGAATTTCTGTAACTACAATACTACCTAATCTATTCAGTGTGAAATTTATACAATAATAATAACTTTGAATTTGTGAGGATGGTAGATTTTAAGTGTGAGCAAATATACCTACTTATTTGTGTTGCTTTGAAATATGAAAGTGCGATTTTGTTTCTATTTTTATGAGAAGTAGTTAGTGGATAGAAATTAATATTTTTTTTAACATTAAGAGGTGGCAAGCAACGATTTCATGTAAAAAAAGGCAAGTTCTTGGTTTGTTAAAAAATTCATTATTTCGTTATTTCTTAACAGATGTAGAAGAAATAAATTGATTTCATTGAGCAATAATAGTGCTTAAGATTTCAATTCAAATTACTTCCTAAAAAAGTTCATATTTTGCATCTTGAGCGAGAAAGTGTATAAGCTGTTGTTTAAGAAAAAAATGGAGGTACATAATGGGAAATAGAGTTATATTGTGGTGTTTTCTAATCATCGACACTTCAAAAGTAAAATAAAAAACTTTAAACCTAGAGTTACGCTGTGGTATTTTCTAATCATCGAAAATAGGTGCGGTTTAAAAAGCCAATGCCTCAATAGTAAACTGGATTGAAAAACTCCAATAAAACAAAAAAACTTTAAAACTAATCTTATAATAAATGCGAAATAATCACCCAAAGACAGTGCCCAAAAAAATGTAATTTATAAAGAACAGATCTCATAAATAAATTCAACTGAAAAAAACCTGAAACCTTATGTAAGTTATACACATCTATGGAAGTATATCTGACTCATCCATTTCTAAAGACAGTGCAAGAAAAAACCTGATTATGTCCCACTTTACTGGGGCATAAGTCCCGAATGCGTTTCGGGACCACCCTATTGAGACATAAGTCCCGAAAATTTTTGTCGGGACTTATGTCCCACGCATATTTTTGCATGAGCATATAGAAACATTTAAGGCGCCTGCCTGGCGACTTAGCATACCCTAAGCGGAGCGACGAAGTCGCGTGAGCGGGTGTGTCCCCGAAAAAGCGAGTTAAAATCTTGAGGACCCGCGAAGCGGGCCACCCAAGGCACTTTCAAACAAAAAAACTGTTGACATTGGCGCCTGCCTGGCGACTTAACATACCCTAAGCGGAGCGACGAAGTCGCGTGAGCGGGTGTGTCCCGAAAAAGCGAGTTAAAATCTTGAGGACCCGCGAAGCGGGCCACCCAAGGAACTTTCAATCACAAAAATCTATTTTGGGGTTTATGTCCCACTTTTAGCAAAAATTTTCGGGACTTATGTCTCAACAGGGTTGGACATAAGTCCCGAAAAGAAAAAAAAATTCGGGACTTATGTCCCGGGGACTTATGTCCCTGCGCCTAGAAATACTTGGTAATGAAATTAAATTTAGCAATGTATGTCCATATACTTATGATGAAGTACACAATTTAGAGGGAATTGTAGAAGACGAAGATGTACCGCAGATACTTCTTGGTAATCATTTTAACATAGAAGAAAGAGAAAAATTAGAGAAAATTCTTAAGAAAAATAGAGATTTGTTTTTTCACCAAGGGCAACAACTTATAAGCGTTCAAAAGGTATTAGATAAATTAAGACAGCACAACCTAAAAATTTAAATAGACAAGTCTAAGTTTTTTTTACAAAATAAACTGAATATTTAGGTCACGTCTTAACGACAGAAGGTGTAAGCCAAATAATAAAAAAATTGAAGCCATGCAAAAACTTCAATTACCTGAAACTACGAAACAAATAAAATCGTTCTTAGGAATTACTGGTTATTTTAGAAAATTTATTAAGGATTACGCCAAAATTGCGGAACCAATGACCAGATATCTCAAAAAGAACACAAGAATTAATCTAAACGATTCAAATTACATAAGCTTTTTTGAAAAATTGAAAATAATTGTCACAGATTCACTAATTTTAAAATATCCAGATTGTAACAAAAAATTTCAACTCACCGGTGCAAGTGACTTTGCTATTGGATCTGTACTAACACAAGAAGGACACCCAGTATGTTATGCTAGTCGTACGTTAAATAATCACGAAAGAAATTACTCTGTTACTGAAAAAGAACTTTTGGCAATAGTTTGGTCTGTGAACTATTTTAGACCTTATATATACGGCAGATCTTTTGACTTATTGACATATCATCAACCAATCAAATGGTTGCAAACAAAACATAAAGTTAATATGATTTAAAATCATGAATAAAATTTGAACCAGCTTTCAAGTGTTCAAAATATGCGTTTCGCCCCAGTGTAATGGCTGGGCTCATCAGAAGATGACCATTACACCTTGTCTTGACGCATATTTACCCGAATATATCGAGATTCCATATAACCCGAGCTACAAAGAGCAACTGCGAATTATACAGTAGCAACAAGTCTTCAAAGAAGACAAACTGTTGCAATTTTTAGCCTGCTATGGACTTTTGGTGAATAACCATTTGACTGTTACCAATCGAATTGTTTTTTCTTCTCCTGAACACCGTTTGTTTTAGTTAATATGATTTAAAATCATGAATAAAATTTGAACCAGCTTTCAAGTGTTCGGGTTATATGGAATCTCGATATATTCGGGTAAATATGCGTCAAGACAAGGTGTAATGGTCATCTTCTGATGAGCCCAGCCATTACACTGGGGCGAAACGCATATTTTGAACACTTGAAAGCTGGTTCAAATTTTATTCATGATTTTAAATCATATTAACTAAAACAAACGGTGTTCAGGAGAAGAAAAAACAATTCGATTGGTAACAGTCAAATGGTTATTCACCAAAAGTCCATAGCAGGCTAAAAATTGCAACAGTTTGTCTTCTTTGAAGACTTGTTGCTACTGTATAATTCGCAGTTGCTCTTTGTAGCTCGGGTTATATGGAATCTCGATATATTCGGGTAAATATGCGTCAAGACAAGGTGTAATGGTCATCTTCTGATGAGCCCAGCCATTACACTGGGGCGAAACGCATATTTTGAACACTTGAAAGCTGGTTCAAATTTTATTCATGATTTTAAATCATATTAACTAAAACAAACGGTGTTCAGGAGAAGAAAAAACAATTCGATTGGTAACAGTCAAATGGTTATTCAAAACATAAAGGTAAAGATATTAATTAACGACTTCAGAGATGGTTATTACAACTAGGAGAACATAATATTAACATCGATTATATAAAGGGAAAGGAAAATAAAGCCGCAGATTTTCTTAGTCGAATTAATACAGAAAGGGAAGAAATTAATGTGATCGAGACGCTCACACAAGACGAGGGAGAAGTACGATCCCATCCAAATTTTAATTTTGAAATTGATAATATAAGTGTAGATAATAATACAATTCATTCCCAAGAAGAAGAACAGAATGACCATTTCCCTATATTAGATACAGTAGTTAATAGATTCTATACACAAATTATTCTAACGAAGAATAAAACAAAAGAGATAGAAATTATAAATAACAAAAGTATAAATAACTGAAGACATTGAAGGAGAAAGACTTGTAGATATATTTAGAAGGTTCATCAAAAGAAGAGGTAAAATAGGTATTTTCTCAGAATTGACGGAACATGAATATAACATAGTTCAACTTAAACTAATTGAATTATTTGACATACAAAATATTAAGTTTTATAAATGTACATATGTATCACGCACAAAATATGAAAAATGAAGATGATACTTATAAGCAAATAGGAAAGTATCATAAATATGAAACTGGTCATGCTGGCAAAACAAAAATTATGCAGGATTAAAGAAGTTAATATACTTTAAAAACTTAAAAGAATTGATACAGAAATGTATTAATAATTGCGATACATGTAATCAAGCAAAGTATGATAGGAAACCAATTAAACCGAAGTTTATACACCGAAACACCAAGTAATATAAATCAAATAGTACATGCAGATATTTACACAAACTCCAAAAACAAAAAGTTAAGAAACTTTTATTCATAAATTTTCTAAACACACACATTACTATCAAAGAAAAATTGCGACTTTACTTTTCTATAAAAGGCAAACCTAATAAAATAGTTCTAGATAATGAATTTCAAAGCACTAATGTCAAAGATTTCCTAAGGCAAGAGAATATTGAAGCTGATTTCACGAAACCAAATAGTCACACCGGTTTAGAGAGCCTTCACAATACCAAAAGCGAAAAAAATTTGAGTGTTTACAACAGAAAAATCAGAATTGACAACGAAAGAAAAAATATATAAGTGCGTAGAATGGTACAATAAGTCAGTACATTCAGCAATTAAATTCAAACCAATAGATGTGTTAGAAGGTAGAATAGACAATGAAAAAGTTAAAATGAACATGCAAAATATGAAAGACAAGGTCATCGATAAACTTAATAAAGATAGAGAGGAATATAACGAAGAAAGAGAAGAAGGATTAATTAGGAACTATAAAGCACTCAGGCATAAAGAGGAACCTAGATATAGAAAACTTAAACTAGATAATATACATCCTTCAAATTTAATATAAAAAGACCAAATAAATTTTCAGTTCAACTGGATATTAGTAATTCTACTATTAACAACGACGACGACGATTGATGCAACGTTAATTATAGACAAAATAGAGACGAATAGCGGATTTACGGAAATTAAACTTGGAAATTTCGAAATAGTCAAAACTTACAATATGGTATTACACATTATAAACCAATTAGAAATTCAGAAAATTATTTCATGTTTAGAAGAAAACCTTTCAAATATTCAAGCAGATAAAGATGGAAAAGAGATATTATTTAATGAGTTAGATTCACTTAAATATAAATTAAATACTATAATTCCGCATAGAAATAAAAGAGGATTAATTAACATAATAGGGTCAGGTTTCATATAGTTACATGGAACCATGGATGACGAAGACAGGCAAAATATTGAGGAACACTTAAAAATAATCGATGAAAATAACCATAATATAATAAATCAAAATAATAAATAAATATTCATTAATGATAATTTAAATAATAATATTAAAAGAGAAACTCTTAAAATGAATAACAAACTTATGTACTTAGAATCATTGTTAAAAATTGTAATTATAAAAGATAATATAGAACATATTCAACATAATATTGCCTCAAGTAGAACAGGTATAATGGGAAATAATATTTTAAGTAAAGAAGAAATTATAAAATATGATATACATTTTGAAAAATTAAAAAACATAAAAATGGGAACCGCTTTATATGAAAATGAAAAAATAGTTTTTGTTATTAAAATACCTAACGATGTAATTGAAACAAGAAAGTACTTGGTTACTTCTTTAACAAATATGTATTTTGAAGAATTAATAATAGATGACGAAGAAATTGTTAAAATAAATGAAACTACATACATATATGTACATATGAAACAAATGTTGACTTCAAAAACTTAAAGCAATCTAATTTATGTTTGTATAATAGTAGTTATTTGTATCAAAACAAAGAATACAAAAATGAAAATTGTCGAGATAGAAAACGAATTGTTATTATTAAAAAATATTAAGAATATAAATTTAACAAGTACTTGTTGTGAGAGAATTACAAAACTTAATGGAAACTTTTTATTGAACTTTAACAATTGTAAATTAAAAATTGACAATAATACATTCAGTAATAATAATATATTTAATGTATACATTGGAATATTAATATTTGTATTCATCTTAGTTATATCTATTTACGTTTATATTAAATTCAAAAAGCTTAAACATACATTTATACTCAGGAGAGTTTTCAATTAAAGGAGGGAGAGGTTATGTCAAGTTCAACAACCCATAAGGAAACCAAAACGGAAGTTCCCACAAGTAGTAATAATAATGTTACAAATAAGATGATGACAATGAATAATCGAGTTCATTTGCCCATCGTCTGGTCTCATTAGAGATACCAAGAAAATATATTATGCTGACATTGGCAAATGCACTCGATCGCCACTGAACTTGCATAGCTTTATCCGTTTTAATTAGTATCAATATTGTCAGTTGGATTTCGAATACAGTTACTGCAGGCTTAATAAATTGCTTATACCTTTTTTAAAAAGTGTTTCACTTAAATAAAGAACTTAAATCGAGTGAACTTCTAGCTATAGTGTGGGCTTTAGGGAAGCTGTGAAATTATTTGTATGGTTGCAGAGAGATCTCAATTTTTTACCGAACATCAGCCGTCGACTTTTTCCATATCCGACAAGAACCCCAATACTAAAGTGAAACTATAGATAGCTTTTGTAGAAGAGTTGTCTCCAACGTTTCACTACAAACCTGGAAAAGAAAATCTTGTTGCAGATGCTTTATCTCGATAAAATATTAACCTCATAGATCCAGTTGACTCAGATTCGGTAACTCCACATAGCGAGGTATCTTTAACAAAAACTATTCGTACAGTTGAAAATCCAGTTAAATGCTTTAAAAATCAAATTTTTATCACTAGATCCAGAGAACAAAATGGTTAGGAAGATAATGTTACAAAAGAAGTTCAGATATGTCATAATATTTTCCAGTCGGGACTACTTAAAATTCTTGACGAATGTTATTAATGGTTTGCACTGCGACCTTCACCTTTTAGCGTATTATAAAGATGATTTGCTCAAATTATTTTCGTCTACCAAATTTATCCACTCGGCAAAATTTGTAAAAGATAATTTCAATGAAAATGATCAAGAAGAGATTCTCCTTGTAGAACATATCGATTCCTGTGCCAGAACATACAATAAATCCTAAAGGATTATTTTTCTCAAACATCCGAATAAGGCTAAGGAAGATGATAACAAATTGTAGAGTATACAACTAAGCAAAATATAAAAGGCATCCGCCTATAGGGTTGAAAAAGCAAAAACAGCTATCCCATCTTACGCAGGTGAATATTGCATGTTGGTAGGTATTCCCAATAAAGTCTCGGGCAATACAAAGACGTCTGCGAGAAGGAAAAATCGTTTAATTCTCAAACTGTAAGGACATTGCTAAGAGACTATTTTAAAATTGCATTTTCACAATACCCCTATTTCACAGTACATATACGAGTAATGGGTAGGTTGAAAGATTTCATAGCACGTTGATAGAAATCGCAAGATGTAAATGACACAAACGAACTTATTTTACTTTCTACAATTAAATATAACACAACAATCCAATCAATTATAAAACATAAACCCATCGAGGTTATTCATTCAAATTCTTTGGATTTAAAAAGCGAAATTATGAAAAGGCTAGTTAAGTAAAAACACCCGACCAATACTTTTGCCACACATATTTAAATTAATGCTGACACGATGGGAAATGATGTCTTTATCATATCCCATAGTAATTCAAATTTCCATACTAATCCAAATTTATACCGTTACAACAACTCCTATTTCACCTAGCTCTCTCAGCTGCGTGAGACCAAACTAAATATGATCATCAATATGAGTTCAATGTTTTGCCTCACGAGCTGAAATATTAATTATGTTGACTTGCTATTTTTTGGTTTTCCCCCTGAAAACTTTCCGGTCGGTCGACACTCATTGTTTAACCTTAGACGATTGCACATAATAAAATTGTCTAATTTATTAAACCTTTTACGTATTTTGTTTTTGTTTTGAACATTTGTTTTGTGTACGAACAAGGCTTTTAGAGGGCCAGAACAGGAGTTTAACATACCATAACAGAAACAAACAAACAAAATCTTATACACCTGCCAATTTCACAGAACATACATACATCACATACAATGTATGAAGTTCATGTTTTTCGAATTGGCCTCATATGATGCACAGTGCAAATTTGCAATAAAAAACTGAACTATTCGCATAAGCAGGAATCACAAAATCCTTTAAAAATATAAAATGTACACTGAGTTGTCTGTAGTCAATTTTGGCAATCATACATTGTATGATGTAAAATCTGTGAAAAAGTGTATGTGAGAACGAATATACGTATAGGAAACAAGTTTAGAAATTTTTTCTTAGAGAAAACAATCCAAGAAGACAGAGGATCTACGGCCCTGATCGAAGCACGGTAGAACCGTCAATGAAAGTAATCGAAGATAAAAGTATGTATCAAGACGATATGATACTTCTTATTGTTTTAAATGGTATTTTTTTTTTTCTAAAAGCCCTTTTACATCTTTAATAAAAAAATACATATTGAAACGGCCACTTTTGAGTCTTATTTACTGTATTGAATATAATAAAGGAATAATTATAAACTATGAAATAACTACAATATGTAGGTAGGTATAATGTATGTGTTATCGATAAATATTTTATAAATGTTAAAATAAAAAATATTTTTGTTTGCAATGTTCATTCTTATTATAATTATTATATTAATATTATAATATCATGTTTCTATCACTGAAAACAATTCTTCAGTTTTTTTTTCTCCCGTTATTTAATTATAAAATTAATCATCATGTGTGTCAATAAATACATTAATCTTCAATCTAACTATATTAACTTTATAAAATAATAGAAAGTACATAATGTATGTAAATGTTGTAATTCTCCATAATTCCGAGTATGTAACAGAATATAAAGTTCTAAATTGTTTTGAATAAAATTAAATCTATGTAATCCGCCGATGACGGCAGAGTTTGAAGCGAGGAGCAGTTAACACCATAACACCTCTTTTGCTTGATCTATTCTCTGCGGTGTTTATGTTCAAGTGGACAGTTGTTGGACACTCTGTGTTCATTCTTCTTTGGAAGCTGCCACTCAAGCGAACAGCGAACATTATTTTTTACATAAGCCGAGCGAAGATTTATTATAATAAAGTCTGATGGAATAAAAAAATACAGTGTTTTTTTTTTACTTGTATAAGTATATTTTTTTATTTTTTATTTAAAAATTCCTCGGACCACATAGCTGAACCAAAAGACCAAGAATTGCCACTGATTAGAAAGACTAAAGATGACACTGAGGTGAAAATTGAAGCACCAACAATACTCACTTCATTACTTTGATATTCTCCTCCTTGCCGTCGTCATCGATGTTAACCGATCTGGGAGCAAATTTCACCACAGTTACAAAAAAAAAAAAAAACAGAATAACATTGTGTTCTCTTATACATTGTGGAAGTTAGTAACCCCGTCCTTGGTAAACTGTGATTCATCCGTCCAGGGTGTATGAGCTTGACATCTTTACTTGTTGATAAGTTAATATTCAAATTCGAAATATTTAAGCAAAATTGCCAAGCCTTATATTTATCTGCGATTGCAATTTTCATTTTTTCATTGAAGAAAAACTGCGGTTTTATTGCGGTATTGCCCTAATACGTAGAACCCATGGGCTAGGGACGGACTAAGGCAAACATATTGGCAGGTCAGTTTTAAAACGTTATCAATGAATAAAATATTAATCCAGGGTTAATCCACTATTTTCCAGGGTTAATCCATTACTTGCCAGGGTTAATCCACTACTGTTTCATTCTCATAAAACTCCGATTCAAAAAAAGTAATAGAACCAAGATTAATACTTCGTATATTAATTAAACTTTAAAGTCAAGTCTTTTTAAGAAGAAAAATGTTTTTCTTAGAAAAAGATGGTTTTGGTTTTTTTTAATTTCTTGAAAACGACATAAAATTTTGGCATCTGGTTTTCTGGTTTTCACTTAAAATTATTAACAGCATTGAATTTTGAAATAAAATTAGCACTTAATTACGTAAAATCCTAAAAAATTAGCATTTTTTCAACATTTTGACTTTGAAAATCACTTTTTGAAAAATTGTTTCTTAGAAAAGATTTATTTATAAACAAAATGAAAGAAGAAAATCTTCTTGACTTTTCTAAAAGATATCGCATAGCATTCTGGATAGAGCCGTTAATTTTAAATAATTTTTTTCCATTTTAAGTCAATTTTTTCGAAAATTACCCCTCCTGGCTAAACAAGGGAAAGCACCCCCCTCCCATACGATTTTTTTCTTGTCTCAACCCAACCTACACGCCCTAGCATTTTTGCACACTGCTCCTGACTCATCCTGTATATACCTATACATAGCTTTTCTTTTCTTTTTCTGTTTTTTATTATTTTTTTTCTCTTTTACCTTCTATTCTATTTCCTCTATTTTCTTTAAACTTAGACTTAGAATTAATACAAGATTAAATATTAATTTCACTTTTTCTCTCTCTGTCTCTCTTCGTTCTTGCTTTTATTTCAATTGCTAGTTATTGCGCTCCAACTCCAACTGTTTTTTGTACCTTGTTGGTGTAGCTTACAAATTACAATCCTAAAATAATTTACGCTCCAGAAACGTTATTTATATATTATTGGTGTAGTTATGGTTTCAAATATCTTACTTCATGATTAGCTCTTTCTTGTGATTGTATCTCATCATGACTTATTATTTTGTACCTTTGTATAATGTTGACTTATCTCCTCCTTCATCTCCATCATTTTTCCAATATAGAGAATTTGAAGCTATTAATAACAATGCTTTGCAATTCGATGCCAGCCTTGCGCCATGGCGAGACTATTTCTTCACAAGCATTGTTATCAGACATTTTTGACGTAATAGAAACTGTCCTTGGTTGACATCGGAGGTCCGTAATGCTATGAAAACACGTAGTAAAGCATATTCAAGAATAAAGCTTTACAAAACTTACATATAACCACTGGGGGATTTTCTGCCGTGCTCGAAATCATTTAACCTTTATAACCCGCCGCCGCCGCGCCGTCGCGCGCCGGGCCGGGCGCCAAAAAAAAATATATTTTTTATCTTTGCTTTGGAGTAATTTATGGAGTTGGTAAAATCAATATTGATAATGTTTCTGATGTCAACATCCTAAATAATGCATTTATTTGCGGTGTTATAGACAGTCCTCATTTTGTTCCTGATAATCGCCTTTCCTTCTTTTTTGACTTCGACTTTGAAGTTGTATCTGAAGTTGATGTTGTTAGCACCATATGCTCCGTTAAGTCTAATGCTTTTGGTGAGGATGGTATTACCATTCGCTTTGTAAAAAAACTCTTACTCCAATTATTAAGTTGTCTTACACACATTATACATTTTTGTATTAAATTGTCAACTTTTCCTGATGCTTGGAAATTAGCAAAAGCTATTCTTGTTCCGAAAAAAATCAGACAGTGTCGGTAGATGACTTTCTAACCATTAGTATTCTACCTTGTCTTTCGAAAGTCTTGGAGAAAGTAATCGCTAATCAAATCTCATCCTATCTCAATGAACATTGTTTGTTATCTCCGATTCAATCTGGTTTTCGAGAACATCATAGTTGTTCTATAGCTATGATAAGAATTATGGATGACATTAAAGTTAAATTTGACATGGATTACCTAACGGTACTTTGTTTGCTTGATTTTTCCAAGGCATTTGATCGTGTAGATCATATGGTTCATTGTCAGAAACTTAGATTGTAATTTGGATTCAGCAAAAGATCGGTGCGTTTGATAAATACTTATTTAATAAATCGCCATCAAAGAGTTGTTTATTATGGTAATTACTCTAACCTTTGAAGGTTAGCTTCGGAAGTTCCTCGAGGATCGATATTGGTACCAATATTTTTTTTTATTTTCATCAATGACCTTCCAAAAGTGTGTTCCAATGTATCAATTCATCTTTACACGGATTTATTTATCAACAACAATTGGACTTATTGCCAGACTCAACGAAGATCTATCTTATATCCACAACTGGTCAATTTATATGGGACTTAATCAGAATCCAGAGAAATCACAACTAATTTGTATATTGTATCTCGAAGAGATCTTACAATACTGATGAAATATCACGTCTTTTTCTTAACAATCGCCAACTCAAAGTTGTTGATATCGTATCCAACTTTGGTTTTAAACTTAATCGCTCGTTGTCTGGAACCGACCGCATTTATCTTGTTATACAGGGGTTGGGTACGAAATCCCGAATCACAAAAGCCCGAATCACAAAATCCCGATTCCCAAAATCCCGAATCACGAAATCCCGACTATTTTACTACTAAACGACAACGTATTAAATTGAATATAGCCAATTAAAATCATGACTTTTGTAATTTTTGAATACAGCACTGTCAATACTTTTGCCAAGGTCACTCGATTATCTGAGAAGCAACGAGAATGGGGGAAAAAATTCACGGGTTATTCACAATAACTATAAAATAATTTGTTTAGGTCACTCGATTCGGTGAGATTGTGAGAATCATGGAAAATAAAAAAGCTCTGATAAATAGGAGTGTCGTTCCGAAAATTATTTCAGTTCTTATTAGAACTCGAAGAAGAAGGTTGTAAGCTTGGTAAACTTGAAAGGTTGTAAACTTGGTAAACTTGAATTTCAATGGGTGGTCGTTGGTTGGTGGTTGACGATAAAGGGATCCTAGAAGCTAGAACGCATATTTCATGCGATGCATCGATTGAAAGGTTGCACTCTATAGATCGGGAAAATCCAATTTTTATTTCTGTCGGATGCCTACTTTAGCCAAAAATCAAGTTTGAAGATGTCAAGTTTAGGGGGTCTAGGACGCTTAGTTTAGCCACAAAATGCATTTAAAGATAAAAGTTTTTTTCGCTTCATGCGATACGTCGATTGAAAGGTGGAATTCTCTAGATTACGAATACATAAATGCAAAATGCATTTAAAGATAAAAGTTGGTTTTTCGTAAAAAAAATGTCAAAAAAAAAGGGTAAGAAATAAGATTTTTTTTTACTGAAAGCACCTTGTGTGGCCCGCTTTGCGGGAGCTCAGGATTTTAACTCCCTCTTTGGGGGACACCCCCGCTCACGCAACTCCGTCGCTCCGCTTAGGGTATGTCAAGTCGCCAGGCAGCGCCAATACCAACAGTTTTTTTGTTTAAAAGCACTTTGGGTGGACCGCTTCGCGGGAGCTCAGGATTTTAACTACTTTCCCTTTCCCGAACCAACACTCCCTTAAATACTTTCATTTCTACAAAAATACTATTAAAAAATATAATACTTTTTAATAGTACTAAAAATGGTATTAAAAATCCCGACAAGTATTCCTAAAAATAATTGTTTGCGGGATTTTTATTTTTGTCGGGATTTCGTGATTCGTGATTTTGTGATTACTCCGGTTGCTACAAAACTTAGACTTATTAAGACTTTATTTTTGCCTATAATTTATTATTCTACGGTGGTATATCTACTGCAAACTGGACTCCCACTCTCAGCATAAGTTAATTGTTGCTTCTGATGACATTATAAAATAAGTATGTGTATGGGTTGCGTAGATACTAGGTACGAACATATATCTTACTATCATAAATTGGCCTTCGGGTGTACGTTTCAGCAATTTCTTGACATAAGTACTGTCTTTTTAAGCATAAAATTTATACGAAAAACTGAAATTTTCTCACTTAACAAGGATGCTAAACGTTATCACTCCCTCACGTCTATTCTATATTCATGTGACCAAACTTGGGAATGCATTACTCACGGTGATAAGAAAAATTATTGGAGGTAGCATATTCAAAACCGAAGCATTTTTCATCTTAATAACAATACTAACCCGTTTCTCATTTCTCAATCCCTGTCTTGTGCTTAAACTAAGTAGGTAATTCTTTCAGCTTTTCCTTTTCTATTTTCATTTTACTTTCTATCTATTCTTTGCTATCTTCTTTCCTGTCCTTGCACTTTTGTTTTATTATTTTTATATTAGCGTAAATATTTATTATAATTATATCGATTTATATTACATTTATAATATTATTTATATTTAAATTCACTTATCCTTTATTTTATGTACTGTAAAAGACTTCGCTTATTTGTACAATGCAACTAAATAAATTGAATTGAATGGAATGGAATTGAACTCCATTTGCCCTAAATTTTGATAAGCCATCATGAAACTGCAATATTCTAATCTCAAAAAAGTCTCAACTCAACCTAAACGCGCCCCCCGGGCAAGGCGGTAATGATCACCACAATTATCTTGTATGTTGTCAAGAAGAGAATTAGCTAAGATCAGATTAAATTGCTGAAGTTTCCTACTCCTCAATAGTATCCTTAGCAATGAAATTTGACCATAGATACCTTAATTTCAGTGGTGGTGTGAGCGTTTTTACATAATCCGTGCCAAAGAATGAAAAGCTGGGGAGTAAATCAGTCGCGAACGAGCTCATTCAGAATGCGTTCTTTTCAAGAACCACTTCAAAACAGCCTCTTATATTCTTGATTGCCAAGAATGAAGAGACCGGAGTGATTCATGAGATGGACGCCCAAGATAAAATAAAGTATCAGAAGGTTGTTGATGAATACAACAACTTTCTGGCCAACCGAGAAAAGGCCGTTCAGCGAAATAGGTCTCAAGAAGAGACCTGTCATTCTCAGAAAAAGAGTAAGCTTAACGACCGGGTAAAGTCGGGAAAAGCATCAACTTCTGGAGCAGCGCAACTGCACACTCGTAGTAAAGTTGTCAGGTATGACCTCCAAGTATCCGTTGTAGATGACCTCTGCTGAGCGTGTGGAACTCTATCGAGGGCAAGCTCTCTGAGACGGTGTTTTCCTGCACGATATCAAACAGTGAGGGCCCCTACCCTAGTTTTGACTCTGCCGAGATGCTTAGGGGGTACAGGTCGATCTATCAAATTTGGGGACAGGTTTTCTAGGGATTTCCTTGGTGAAAGCATTGCTAAGGTTAGCAATGACTAAGATGGCTTGTAGCTGAAGCTTATCCCAGCTAAGAAAATCCCTAGACAACCAAAGGCTCGCATTTGGTTGCCCCCTTGAGCATAAAGCCAAGTGGATAGGAGCTGATCCGCGGTCTTCAGAGGCTAAATCCGCTGGTTCCCATGCATGGATGGGCTGTCATTAAGGCAGAAGAACCGCAGAAGACCAGCGCCTCTTATCTTCTGAGGATCAGTGAGGAAAGCTTAGGGGCTAAGGCCGACTTCAAACTAAGTTTTGGCATATGGAATGCCAAAATTAAAATTCTGCAGAGTCAGGGAGCAGACACCGACAAAGCTGATGAAAACGTCGAAGTTGACAATGTTGTTGGCGGATTCGAGGTCCCCAGCAAGGTGCCGTGCCCCAGCTCTGCAGTTAAAGAGAATTAAAATGCGCTGAAAAACATCCCGATCCCGAGCAGTCTAAGGCTCAATATATTCAAAAAAATTGAAAATTGTTTTTATTGGCTGAAAGTTAACGATTTCAACTTTGGATTTACAACTGTAGAGTTGGTCAACTTTTGATTTTTTCAATTCCCCGAAAAAGTAGAATTTAGTGAGAGAACTTGGGATTTTTCTTCACTTCTGTTTATTCAATCAATCAGTTTGGCTTTTCTCGACTTTAGAAATTCAACAAGTAATCATAAAATTAAAACAAAAATGTTCTGTGCTAATTATTTCTGGGAAAATTGGCCATCTCTTTCGAGTAGCGAGAGAATGCAGAAGAGGAAATTTTATCTTTTGAAAGACGGCAGTACAAAATGCTTCCACGTATTGGAATGGATAAATGGGACAACCATGACTTCATTTATCGTTTCCGTCTCTCAAAGCCAACCACGATTATTATTATAGTAGTAGTACAAGGAGATGACGGCAGAACTTTTAGGCGAAATTTAAACCATGTGAAAAAAATACCGTTGCTGGTTCAGACTGAAATCAAAACAAGAAATTATGAAGATATCAATGAATCCAACAACGATGTTGAAGAGACAACCGAAACGAAGAATTCGGGGTTGAAGGTGAAGGTTTAAAATATAGGAGGGATGTGGTTTACCCCCCATTTAAATAAAAGACATGGTCAAAACTTCGTTTTAAAAAAACATATATCTTTATTCATAAAAGTAAGATATATGTAGGTAAACAAGTAGCAGCAGTTTAATTACTATTGCTACTAGGTAATTTATTGTTAAGGAAAACATAAACATAAATATTAATTTTCTTCTCATGTCATATTTTTGGGCGTTTCTAATTTGATTAAGATACTTTTTTTCATTTTCACCATTAAACTTTGGTTAGCTGAAATCTTTAAGGTTATTCAGAACCAATTAATGAGAAAATACGTTCTACGTGCATATTTCGACCGGGAATACAAAAAAGGACTGACATTCTTAAGAGCTCTGAATAAAATTCAAAATCTTTACGCAAACTAAAAAACATACCCATTTATAAGCAAATATTTTCTTTTTAAAATTGTCATTTTCCATTTTCTTTCATAGAAACTTATTTAAATAGAAAAATTGGTGAAATAACTTTGAGCCATCCAGCAAAACTTCTTTAAAAATTAAGTAATCAATACGGGGCCTGTTTCAGAAAAAAACAGACACAAAAAAAAGTCTAAAAAAGAACTTTAAAAAAACACAACGCAAAATTATTATTTAATTTCATAATTTTTTTTATTTCAAAAGTAATAATAATAATTTTATATGAATAAAAATAAACAACTTACTTTTTTGTATTTTCTTTAGTTAGCGCTCATTTTTTTTGCTCTGCTCGCAAATATCTGTTGAAACTTATTTTTTTTTTTGATGTAATAAATGTATGAAATTTCAAATACATTGTACACATACAAATTTATGATAAAATTGTGTGAAAAAGAATACATACTGGAAATTTCCAATCGATTCCCCTCACATACATTTGTTGTATGACAGCGTTGTTACAAAAATTCTATGAAGCAGAAATGATGTATGAAAACAGTCAAAATCATACATTTTATGTAATGTATGATCTGTAAAACAGGCCCCGAATGGGTAGGTGCGTACTTCAGTGCATAAATAATTCCTTTTATACAACAGTATATAAGTTGAAATTGAGTCAGATTAATATTTGGAAAGAAAGTGACAAAAAAGAGAATACACAAAATAGAGTAAAAAATGAATTTGATTAAAAAAGAAATAATAAGAAAGATCAGGTTTAAAAAAGAGAACATGTTCTCTTTAAAAGATATGTTCTGGAAACCCTAACAACTACCAGTTGTGCTTCAAAAACTGCATGATGCAGCAGTTCCATGGCTGGAACAAATTTTCAAAGGATTCGTGGAGACAGGTCCAATTAGTTTTCATCCCGAAAGCTGGTAGGCGAAGAATTTCAGCCCAATAAGCTTAACATCTTTGTGCTTATAACCTTGGAGCGCATTCTAGATTACCATATTAGGGATATCCTAGTTAGACGATCTCTTGAAAGCTCTCAGCATGCGTATCTTAAGGGCCCATCTACGAAGACTGCCCTCTATGAGGTAGGGCGTACTGTAGAAAAAACAGTCCACTATAAAGAATTTACTCTTGCCACCTTCTTAAACATAAAAGGTGCTTTTAACAACCTTCTTACCGAATCTATAGAAGAATCGCTCCTCAAATTCGGTGTAGAAGGCTGCATTCGAGAATGGATTATTTCCATGCTCAGTGATAGAAAGATTCAAGCCACTTTAGGCACTTTGGTCATCAATATAATTCTCGTTATATTAGAGAGATGTGGGGTGAAGGCGGTTGCCTATGCGGATGATTTGGTACTATTGGTTTCAGGAAAGTTCACTTCTGTGATTAGTGAAATCATGGAGATGGCTTTGAAGAAATGTAGCAACTGCCCACGAGTTGTGGATTAGGAGTTAACCAAAGTAAAATTGAATTGATGCTCTTTACTACCAAAACTAAAGTACCCCCCTTCACGCTACCTCGACTCAACGTCCAAATTCTATCATTGTTCCAGTGCAAAATATTTGGGAGTTATACTGGACCCAAAATTAAACTGAAAATTAAATATTGTAGAACTGGTTAAGAAGGCCTGTGTTGCCTTCTACGCCTGCAGCAAAACTTTCGGCAAAAAGTGAAGACTTCAGTCGAAGATGATCTTGTGGACGTACACAGCCGTCGTACGACCAATCTTAACAAATGGTTCGATTGTGTGGTGATGGCTTGTTCTTAGCAAAGCTTACATTATTAATAAGCTAAAGAAGGTTCAAAGAACAGCTAGCGTTGGCACTACAGGCGCTCTGCGTACATGCCCAACGGATGCCTTAAATGTTATTCTGCATCTTTTACAACTCGACCTTTTTATTAAATATATAGTTTCTTGCAGTGCGATTAGGCTCAAAGAATCTAACAGTTGGTTGTCACTTTGTCAGTTGTGGTTATAGTTGTAGTTGTAGTAAGCAATTTGCAAGGCAAACGGTAATCCATTTCCTCTGTAAATGTCCTCCTTTGGCAAATATTAGAATGCAATCCTTTAGAACAGCATTCTTTTACAAAAATTGAAATTTTAAAAGTTGTTTAAGAATGTTCTAGTTGTTCTGAACATTGTTCCAAGTTTTTGGACTCCTATGTTCAAAATTTCAGAAGTTATAAGCAAAATTCAAAAATATTCTAGTCCCCCTTTTTTCGAAATTCTAACTTTTTTCATTTTTTCCGCTTCTAAAATTTGTTCTTAACATTGTTACAAACCATTAAAGTTCTGAAATGTATATCTTTAAAGATATGGCCTTCGAAAGTTTTTCAAATCCAAAAAACGGTTTCCCAATATTTTATTTTTTTTTTCAAAACCTTTGATTTTGAATACTTGATTTGAGGTTCATGTGCTGAACAAATATTCTTTTTGTACAATCATAATATCAGTCTGAAAATATTTTTTTTTAAAACCATCTTTAATTTTTTTAATTTTCAAAAAATTGCATTGGGCCCCCCTTTTCATAAATCAAAAACCGGAAAGTTGTTCCAAGTCAAACCTACAATTATCTGATATGTAGCAAAAATTTGTTCAAAAACATATAAAACTTAAGGCGCAATAGAAAAAAAAAACAAAAAATAACATTTTATGTTCCCCAAAGCCCCCCTATTTTAATATCGAAAATTTAAAATTTGATTTATTTTCTTTTAGTAGCTATAAACAAATACATATGTAAAATTTCGTTTCTTTCGAATTTATTTTAATCATAGAAAATTTCAAAAAATTATCCCCATCGCCCCCTTTTCAAAAAAACCCAAACTCAAAATATGTTCCAAATAGACATTTCATCAAACCCCATTGTTTCAAAAATACATAAAAAAAATTTCCATAATCAAAGATTTGAATAAAAACCTTTATTCTGAGTCCCTATTTTAAAAAATCAAAAAAAAAAATTTCTTCTAAACAAAGACATTTCTATAAGATCAAGAATTAATAAAACAACTCACCCGATCTTAAATTTTGAAAAAAACAATTAAATATCTCATTTTTAAAACACTCCACAACACCCAAATATTATTCAAAATACCAACAAAAATGAAAAGCGTTCCTAACAAAAATTGCCCCAACATGCATTTCTCTAAATAACACAAGAAAGTAGGGGAGATCTGCTTAAGATGACATACTTTTTCTATAAAGCTGAAAATAAAAAAATCTAGGACCAATAGCAATTAAAGTAAAGTCAATTAAGTTTATTTATTTATTTGTAACAAAAAAAAACTTAAAATTATAGAATTCAAACATGTATTAGTATTTTTAAAAAATATTTTAAATTTGGTTCACAGCCCTGTATAAGATGACATATCTTTGGGTAAGATGACATATTACCTTTGGATAAGATGACATACTCTTTTTATTAGCCTTAATTGCAGAGCTCGCAAATGAATTGTTTAATTTTGTGATCAACACCGGCACACAATGTATGACACCATTTAGTGCATGCCTGGCAACATAGCCAATGCTCTCCTGGACGTGAAATGCTGAACAGCTCATTGCAGTAAATGCAAGACACATCGTCATCATCTTCTGAAAAGTCCTGCGGAACATCATCGTCTTGTAATATGGGCCGTTTTGTTACTTTTCGAGCTCTTAGACTCTTCCGATTTTCTTTTTCGTTTTTTGCCTGGACCTGAGCTTTAACTTCACTCATATATGGGCTTGAAGTGAGAACTTGAGATCCTGTAGCTGTAGCCTTCCTTTTTTTTCTGGCACTTCCTGTCGAAATAGATTTTGGCAATGGCGAAATATACTTTAGCATCTGTTCAACGAACGGATAAGATGACAATGTTGTAGGACTTGAAATGTTGAGATGAAATGTTGATGACGATGGAGCTGGAACGTCACATGATTCTGTCGGTCCGGATAATGGTGAAGTAGCTGCGATGGTAACCGATTCTAATTCTTTAGTTGGTGTTGAAGATTTTTGAATTTGAACTGAGACCACAAGGCCTGTTGATGTTGAAGGTCCTGGCTCATCGAATGATTGATAATCATCTGTTGCAGATTGAAGGGGATGTTGTGGACTTGCAACTTCATCCATGTTTAATTCATTTTCTGTTACATCGCTAGGCAAAAACAAATGATCGGGAAAAATGTTCGGGTTGAATGGATAAATTCCACATTTTCTAATTTTCTGACTTCAGTTGTCGTAAAACCGAAGAAACGACTCTCGAAATCCAATAAGTGTTGAACCAACTGCTTTTCGATTTCTTTGTTAAACGTTGGTTTGAAGCGCCCCATGTTTTTTGGAATGGCTTTGAAGTGGCGCCGAAGGTGGCTTGTGGCACTTCATACTTTTTAGAGGTAAAAAGCCAGCCACACTTTTTGTTTTTGATATCTTCAATGGCTTTATCCATGTTTTCTTTTGACCAAGAAAGCCTGTATGATTTCCTTTTGTAATTTGCTGGCATACTGAAATAAAAAAAATTCTAAATTAATTTTGAATTTGTTTTTTACTACCTTCCGGGTGAGATGACATATGTCAACTTGGACGGACGAGCGCCATGTCATCTTGCCCGACACGATCGAAAATGGTTTCAATGTAAAAGGCACAAAAACTACACAATCTGGCACTTAAATAACACAAAAACTTCATAAAACACAAATAACTGTATTCATAAAACACTTCAGACACAACATTGTACTTACTTTAACGGGAATTATACTCGATAGAACTTTTTAGTAAAAAAAAATTTTCGTAAGCAAAATTCTTCTGTCTGCTCCTGTAGAAACACTCTTGCCAACTGAAGAAAGCAACAATAATTGAGAAACTGACATTTTAAAACTGCATGTTTTGGCGTGTTTAAAAGAACAGTGAGACTTATGGTTACTGAGAAAATGCGACTATGTCGTCTTGTCGACTATGTCATCTTAAGCAGATCTCCCCTATGAGAAATAACAAGTTTTAAAAACAAAAACTTTTTTACGATATTAGATTTAAATAGTTGCCTTGGGCCCCCTTTTTCGAAATCCAAAATTCAAAAACTTGTTCCAGGTTGTTCTAGGGCTCTTTTAAATTGTTCCAGACATTCGTTCCAAAATATTGATTTTTAGTATGAAAAATTTCACAAAAATGATCCCCCGCCCCTCCTTTTAAAAAATCCAAAATCTAAAATTTGTTTCAAGTGCAGAATCACTCAAATCCAATTGTTCCAACGATTCATGCAAAAATATTGAAAATTTAAGATTTTAAGCCGAAAAAAACACTTTAAATTAAAAAATCATGTTATCCTTGTTCTGGCCTCCCTTTTTCGAAATCCAAAATTCAAAAACTTGTTCCAGGTTGTTCTAGGGCTCTTCTAAACTGTTCCAGACATTCGTTCGAAAGTATTACTTTTAAGTATGTAATTTCATAAACATTACTCCACTCACCTCCCCTCTCGTCCCTGTTAAAATATCGCAAATCATTTATAGTTGTATTATTGCTATACTTGAAAATGTTTTACTGGGCTGGGAAGGTGTGCTAATTGTTATTCTAGGCTGTATCGACTTGAAATCTTCAAAAAAAAAAAAAACAAAAAGAAAAAAATATTATTTTGGATCATAAGTTTTCTTTCCGGCTAGTTGTGTTAGATCTAAAGATTATGTAGTTGAAACTCCATTTTGGTTTTTTCTTTTTGTTTTGTTTCTTTTTGAGTCGATTCAAAAACAATTGATACTGTAAATTTCTGCTAAGGGTTCGGAATAAAAACTTATTTACTTTATTTCTTAACTTCTTCTTATTACATTTAAAATAAAACACACTTTACTTCAATTGAAATCACTTTTTTAATCACCAGCACAACAGTATGCAACACTTTACACGAACTTTATTCTTTCACTTTCAAAAATAAACTGGGTCCAATTATAGGTAGCGCCATCAAGCTTATTTATAGGGAAATATCTGGTTCTGGTCTAATCTCGAAAGCAATAGAAAGCTCTGGAACCTGTATCTCGTTCTTTTTATTCAATTGAAGTAAAGTGTGTTTTATTTTAAATGTAATAAGAAGAAGTTAAGAAATAAGGTAAATAAGTTTTTATTGCGAATCCTTAGCAGAATATTACAATATATGCAAAGCATTATAATTCAAAAGTAGTTCCTTACAATACCATCATGAACAAAAACAAAAATAATAATTTGGAATTTGGGAGGAGAGTAGAGTAATTTTTATGAAATGACAATTGGATTTGAGTGATTCTGCACTTGGAACAAATTTTAGATTTTGGATGGGGGAGCATTTTTTGTGAAATTTTTCATACTAAAATTCAATATTTTGGAACGAATGTCTGGAACAATTTAGAAGAGCCCTAGAACAACCTGGAACAAGTTTTTGAATTTTGGTTTTCGAAAAATTGGGGCCAGAGCAAGAATAACATGATTTTTAACTTCCCATAGGGAGTAATTGGAATCGGTCCGATTTGCCAAATTGAAAGTTTTGATATTTCTCGACGTTTCAAGGTACCTAGAGCCTATTTCAATCATTTTTAGAGAGATGTCTATGTGTGCGTGTGTACGTACGTCCGTACGTCCGTACGTTCTGGTACCATTTTTCGTCGTCGATATCTCAAGAACGAGTAAAGATATCAACTTGAAATAAATTTTGTTTTACAGATAATAACTTCGAAAGAAGCTGAAAGGGCGTTTATTAATATTCAATCAGTTGTTTTTATTATAGCAGTTTAAAAAAGAAGTGAAAATTTTGGTTGGGCTCAAATATCTCACGAACAAATAATGCTATTGACTTGAAATAAATTTTATTCGACACATTATGACGTCATACAAATTTGATATGAATTTGGAAAAAAATCAATATACTGTTATTTTTTAAAATCAAAAAAACTAAAAAAAAAATTTTATAACTTGAATATCCTTAGAAGGAAAAACGATATTAACTTTATGAAAATGTTGTTTTTGACTACTGGTGAAAATTTCAAAAAAATTCAATGGACAGTTTTCTTACAAAAAATTAAAAACTACAAAAAATTCTCCCAAAAATTGATATAAATTGTCTTTCGACTCAAATTTCTCAAAAACGGGTAACGATTATTGACTTCTTGTTTGTTTTATTTTCTACATAACATTATTGTGAGCAACTGATAAAATTTTGACAAATATAGAATGTGCAGATTTTTAACAAAAAATCAAAAACTGTTAAAATTTCTAAAGAAAAGTAGTTACAATTGTATTTCAGCTCGAATATCCTGAGAATGAACAACGATTGTGCCTTTTAAAATATTTTATTTTATACATAGTACAATTTTTTATGAAAGGTCAAATTTTTACAAATATCTAATTGACAGTTTTTGACAAAAACTTCGTTAAAAAAACGCGTGAAAGTTTACCTCCTGGGTCACGTGGAAACAACTTATACATCAACAATCTCTATAATATATGTGCATTTCGTAAATCTCTTTAAATAATTAAAATGCTTTTCAATCTTAAAATAATGATTGTTTGAATTTAACAGCTAAAGTTTGTTTCGCAGAAAATTTGGTTATTTGAAAGAAACTAAATATAAAGTTTTCAAGATCACATATGGGAAGTTATCAGTGTGGGTCGCATGGCGCAATACAGCGCCAATTTGAACAAAGGCTAGGTTGCCTGTGGTCTAAAACCCCCATTATTGAATATTTTTCAAAAAAAAATTGGAACAATCGGGGAACAACATGGAACAACTTTCAAAAAATACAAATTCAAAAAAAGGGGGGCTAACTTTACACACTCTGTTTATGAACAGAAGCAAGAACCAAAAAATTAGTTAGGTGTGTGATCGCTTGGGGGCCGACGTGTAGAACGTGCTAATGAGACTACTATAGATTACATATACAATGTTTATGGTATTAAAATGGCGCAATACAGCGCCAATTTGAACAAAGGCTAGGTTGCCTGTGGTCTAAAACCCCCATTTTTGAATATTTTTCAAAAAAAAAATTGGAACAATCCGGGAACAACCTGGAACAACTTTCAAAAAATACAAATTCAAAAAAAGGGGGGCTAACTTCACACACTCTGTTTATGAACAGAAGCAAGAACCAAAAAATTAGTTAGGTGTGTGATCGCTTGGGGGCCGACGCTACGTGTGGAATGTGCTGATGAGAGTTCTATATAGATTTCATATACAATGTTTATGGTATCAAAATGGCGCAATACAGCGCCAATTTGAACACAGGCTAGGTTGCCTTCAGATCTCCATTTCTATCTACCTACCTACCAACCTAAACGCCCTGGCATTATGGCACACTGTTCACGAATCACCCTGTATACAGGGCGTCCAGTAATTCGTAAGCCTTACTTTGCGATGTGATTCTTGGTCATATTCTAAGAATAAAATTGTTCTACAATAAAATCTGATTTTCAACCTTGACATCAGTTTTTGACGATTTGAAAAAGGCTAACTTTGTTGTACCCTGACTCATGTTAAGTTCAATTTCTCTATTAGTACTAATGGTAGGGTGCTCAAGTGCTCATTGTACACCTCTTTTTTAGTCGAAATAGTATCCTTTTAGAGTACGTTATAAATCGAGCTGGATATGTTTTTAGGTTTGCCAGATATTCAATTTCAAATAGTGTTCAATATTTCTTCCCCGAGCAAAATTTTGACTTCGAGGTCATTTTTTTCAAAAAATGCGTAATAAACATAAAGTTTTTCTCTTTTTACCTGATGAAAAAAAACAATAATAAAAAAAACTTTTATAATAGGTACTTGGGAAAATCCAAAATAGGTAAGAAATCAAAATTTGGCTTTTTTACCAAAATTTTTTTGAAATTTTATGTAGAACCATAATTAGGTATGAAAATTTATTTAGATATGGAATTTAATTTCTTTTAGGTTAGATGGTTTTTTGAAATTCAAATTATGGTAGCTGAAGTAAAGTACGAAAGAAAAATTTTGTGTAATGGCAAAAAATATACATAGGTACCTATACATGTATACTCGTAGTTGAAATAGATTTTTCACTTTTGCTCTTAACGCTTTGATAGATAGGTACCTATGTGACACAAGAAATTTTTGGCAAACACAAACAAATGTACGTACTAGAATGATTTTTTTACGGTATCTTTGTATAAATATGGCCGTATTGAAATGACACAAAAAGCAATTTAAGATTTATACCTATTTCTTATTTTCTATTACTTTTTTTGTTGCTTTTTTAAGATAGGTACCATTACTGCGCAATCATCAAAAATAGCACAAACGTTTTCAAAAAATAAAACATCTGCATTTTCATATTTTTTTTTGTAAGTTAATCAATAGTAGGTAGGTACATAATATGTACATAATTATGTGTCAGACAAGATGTTTATTCAGCGTTAATTTCACAATTTTTTGTTACCCTTTTTTCAATTGAAATTTTCGATGTTGAATCAAAAAGGTGACTTGTCTTTGATCACCAATACCTGAACAAATAGAAGTGACTAGAGCTTGTGATACCCTTATACCCGGTACACTGACGTGGTACCCTGCCATTCCAGGTATTACCCGTTAGCCGGGTACCCGTAAGGTGTCGGGTACCCGGGTAGGTACAAGACACATGATTCGGTACCCGGGAATTTATATTATTGGTACCAATGAATCATTATAGTTAGATAAGAGAGTCGTTTAAAAAAAAATTTATAAGGGTGGTGCAAATTTTTTTTGCCGTTTACAAATTCTTTTTTTTTTTCAAATTGTATCTGATTTTTAAAAACAGGAAAAAAAAATAATAAAATATAATTAATGTTGAATATGTCTCACCGCTTTCAAAAGTGAGTACCTACTGATTTGGTATCTTTGAATAATCATTCGAAATGATAAATTTTTTTTTTTCTAAATAAAATAAGATAATAGCTCCCAGGACAATGAAGTAAACTATTGAATTAAAAAAATAAAAACTGGTAGCCATGGTTTTGTAAAATACTGAAATGAGCGAAATTTGGTGATTTTCCCCTTCCAAAGCTTTCAATTTAAAAAACTTTTTATTTTTCTTTTTGAACTTAAAAACCCTAAGTTTAAGTTTTATAAATATTTTTAAATTGTTAAATTATGTTGAAAATTTAATGTGTTACACTTGTTTTCACACGCCCAAAAACGAAAAATTACATCAGAATGAGTTATTTTTTTTTACAATAATGCAAATATAAAATTTCCTTATATTTATTCACTTTTCTTTAGAAAAGGGGGGGGGCGGGGGAGCATTTTTGTGAAATTTTTCATACTAAAAATCAATATTTTGGAACGAATATCTGGAACAATTTAGAAGAGCCCTAGTACAACCTGGAACAAGTTTTTGAATTTTGGATTTCGAAAAAGGGGGACCAGAACAAGGATAACATGATTTTTTAATTTAAAGTGTTATTTCGGCTTAAAATCTTCAATTTTCAATATTTTTTGCATGAATCGTTGGAACAATTGGATTTGAATGATTCTGCACTTGAAACAAATTTTAGATTTTGGATTTTTGAAAAGGTGGGGGGAGCATTTTCGTGAAATTTTTAATACTAAAAATCAATATTTTGGAACCAATGTCTGGAACAATTTAGAAGAGCCCTAGAACAACCTAGAACAAGTTTTTGAATTTTGGATTTTGAAAAAGGGGCCCAACGATTTACATCTAATATCGTAAAAAAGTTTTTGTTTTTAAAACTTGTTATTTTTCCTACTTTCTTGTGTTAGAGAAATGCATGTTGGGGCAAATTTTGTTAGGAACGCTTTTTATTTTTGTTGGTATTTTGAATAATATTAGGGTATTTGGGTGTTTTAAAAATGAGATATTTAATTTTTTTTTCAAAATTTAAGATCGGGTGAGTTGTTTTATTAATTCTTGATCTTATAGAAATGTCTTTGTTTAGAAGAATTTTTTTTTATATTTTAAAATAGGGGACTCAGAATAAAGATTTTTATTCAATATCGTAAAAATAGTTTTTACCCGTCAAATCCTTGATTATGGATATTTTTTTATGCAATTTTGAAACAATGGGGTTTGATAAAATGTCTATTTGGAACATATTTTGAGTTTGGGTTTTTTGAAAAGGGGGTGATGGGGATAATTTTTTGAAATTTTCTATGATTAAAATAAATTCGAAAGAAACGCAATTTTACATATTTGTTTATAGCTACTAAAAGAAAATAAATCAAGTTTTAAATTTTCGATATTAAAATAGGGAGGCTTTGGGGAGCATAAAATGTGATTTTTAACTTCCCATAGGGAGTTACATGTTGTAATCGGTCCAATTTGACAAATTGAAATTTTTGACATTTCTCGAGGTTTCAAGGTCCCTAGAGCCTATATCCAAGACCGTATTCAGGGGGGGGGGTTCACAGGGGTTCTCTATCAGAGAAGCTGCTTGGAAAGTGGGCGGCAGAAAAACGTTGAAAGTGACTTACAATCCGATAATTTATTCTTTTGGTTTTAACAAAAACTTTGATTCGGACTGCAAGCCTTTCTGACAGGAGTAGAGACCAATTCTAAAGAAAATAATAGAAGCAAACATATTCGAGAAAATGTTGATGCTGAATTCAAAGACATCTTTGACGCTGCGCAAGGCCTTCTTAATATTGTGGATGAAAATGAAACTTTAAAAACTCCACGAACAGCATTGAAGCAGCAACACCGAGCCAATGTAAACACCTCAGATCCTGAAAATTATTTAAGGATAGTTGTTATGATTCCTCTGCTAGATGATTTCATAACTCAGCTTAAAATGCGGTTTGAGAACCATAAGTCTGTCCTATCATCACTGTATATTTTGATACCTTCAGTACTTAGGAAAAGTGAAGAAAAAATTAACGCAGAAAACTTCCAATTTTATAAAAGATTTTTGGATTGGGACACGTTTAAGGCTGAGTTTATGATGTGGAAGATAAAATGTCATGAACAGGAAGAAAGCCAACGTTCAAAGACAGCTATAACAGCTCTTGGACTCTGCAGTAAGGATATTTTCCCCAATATACATAAACCTGAAAGAACGTTTTCGACGCTGAAACGACTGAAAACATTTTTAAGAAAATTCACGGGTGAAGAACGGTTAACTGGATTAGCGTAAATGTCAATTCATCGACATATCGAAATCAATACCGACGAAGTGATTGATGTTTTTGGAGTAAAAAAGGCCAGGCGATTAGATACACTTATGTAAAATAATGTTAATTTTTGCTTACTCTTTGTTGTTCCTTCTTTAACCTATTTTACCTTTTTCCGTTATGTGTACATACATATAAATACTACTCATTAAATATAACTGAAATTTGAAATTTAAGATTTTTTATTACCCTCGATATTTTACAACATAAAAGGTGAAAAGATATTTTTCAGAAAACATAACCCCCCCGTAATATTTGTCTGGCTACGGCCTTGCCCATATCAATCATTTTTACAGAGATGTCGGTGTGTGTGTGTACGTTCGTACGTTCGTATACGTCCGTACGTCCTGGTACCATTTTTCGTCGTCGATATCTCAAGAACGAGTAAAGATATCGATTTGAAATAAATTTTGTTTTACAGATAATAACTTCGAAAGAAGCTGAAAGGGCATTTATTAATATTCAATCAGTTGTTTTTACTATAGCAGTTTAAAAAAGAAGTGAAAATTTTGGTTGGGCTCAAATATCTCACGAATAAATAATGCTATTGACTTGAAACAAATTTTATTCGACACATTATGACGTCATACAAATTTAATATGAATTTGGAAAAAATCTATATACCGTTATTTTTTAAATCAAAAAAACTAAAAAAAAATTTTACAACTCGAATATCCTTAGATGGAAAAACGATATTAACTTTAAAATAATTTTATTTAACGAAAAATGTTGTTTTTGACTACTGGTGAAAATTTCAAAAAAATTCCATGGACAGTTTTTTTTACAAAAAATTAAAAATTACAAAAAATTCTCTCAAAAATTTTTATAAATTGTCTTTCGACTCAAATTTCTCCAAAACGGGTAACGATATTGACTTCTTGTTTATTTTATTTTCTACATAACATAATTGTGAGCAACTGATAAAATTTTGACAAATATTGAATGGGCAGTTTTTTAACAAAAAATCAAAAACTGTTCAAAATTCTAAAGAAAAGTAGTTACAATTGTATTTCAGCTCGAATATCCTGAGAATGAACAACGATTGTGCCTTTTAAAATATTTTATTTTATACATAGTACAATTTTTTATGAAAGGTCAAATTTTTACAAATATCTAATTGACAGTTTTTGACAAAAACCTCGTTAAAAAAACGCGTGAAAGTTTACCTCCTGGGTCACGTGGAAACAACTTATACATCAACAATCTCTATAATATATGTGCATTTCATAAATCTCTTTAAATAATTAAAATGCTTTTCAATCTTAATATTATGATTGTTTGAATTCAACAGCTAAAGTTTGTTTCGCAGAAAATTTGGCTATTTGAAAGAAACTAAATATGTCGCATGGCGCAATACAGCGCCAATTTGAACAAAGGCTAGGTTGCCTGTGGTCTAAAACCCCCATTATTGAATATTTTTCAAAAAAAAATTTGGAACAATCCGGGAACAACCTGGAACAACTTTCAAAAAATACAAATTCAAAAAAAGGGGGGCTAACTTCACACACTCTGTTTATGAACAGAAGCAAGAACCAAAAAATTAGTTAGGTGTGTGATCGCTTGGGGGCCGACGCTACGTGTGGAACGTGCTGATGAGAGTACTATAGATTTTATATACAATGGTTATGGTATCAAAATGGCGCAATACAGCGCCAATTTGAACACAGGCTAGGTTGCCTTCAGATCTCCATTACTATCTACCTACCTACCAACCTAAACGCCCTGGCATTTTGGCACACTGTTCATGACTCACCCTGTATACAGGGCGTCCGGTAATTCGTAAGCCTTACTTTGCGATGTGATTCTTGGTCATATTCTAAGAATAAAATTGTTCAACAGTAAAATCTGATTTCAACCTTGACATCAGTTTATGACGATTTGAAAAAGGCTAACTTTGTTGTACCCTGACTCATGTTAAGTTCAATTTCTCTATTGGTACTTATGGTAGGGTGCTCATTTTACGCCTCTTTTTTAGTGGAAATAGTATCCTTTTAGAGTACCTACGTTATAAATCGAGCTGATACGTTTTAGGGTTGCCAGATATTCAATTTCAAATAGTGTTCAATATTTCTTCCCCGAGCAAAACTTTGACTTCGAGGTCATTTTTTTTCAAAAAATGCGTAATAAACATAAAGTTTTTTTATTTTTACCTGATGAAAAAAACAAATTTTATGTAGAACTATAATTAGGTATGAACATTTTTTTAGATATGGAATTAAATTTTTTTTAGGTTAGATAGTTTTTTGAAATTCAAATTATGGTAGCTGAAGTAAAGTAAGAAGAAAAATTTTGTATAACGGTCGAGAAATTATGTTCTAAACGGGTAGGACCTGTATTCGAATTCAAAAACTGTAATGGCAAAAAATATACATAGGTACCTATACATGTATATTCGTAGTTGAAATAGATTTTTCACTTTTGCTCTTAACGCTTTGATAGATAGGTACCTATGTGACACAAGAAATTTTTGGCAAACACAAGCAAATGTACGTACTAGAATGATTTTTTTACGGTATCTTTGTAAAAATATGGCCGTATTCCGTATTGAAATGAAACAAAAAGCAATTTAAGATTTATACCTATTTCTTATTTTCAATTACTTTTTTTGTTGCTTTTTTAAGATAGGTACCATTACTGCGCAATCATCAAAAATAGCACAAACGTTTTCAAAAAATAAAATATCTGCATTTTCATATTTTTTTTCGTAAGTTAATCAATAGTAGGTAGGTACATAATATGTACATAATTATGTGTCAGATAAGATGTTTATTCAGCTTTAATTTCACAATTTTTTGCTACCCTTTTTTTCAATAGAAATTTTCGATGTTGAATCAAAAAGGTGACTTGTCTTTGATCACCAATACCTGGACAAATAGAAGTGACTAGAGCTTGTGATGACCGGGTACCCGGTACACTGACGGGGTACCCGTAATGTGTCGGGTACCCGGGCACAAGACACATGATTCGGTACCCGGGTACCCGACAGCTGACACATTGCCGGGTACCCGGGAATTTATATTATTGGTACCAATGAATCATTAGATATAAGGTGTGTTTAGGTGACCAACTGCAACCCAGTCAGTCAAAATTTAACAAGGGATACAATAACAAAAAACTACTGGCATTTACTTTAACTTTTTTTCTCAGTCAAATTTTACTTGACAAAATAGTGTGTCTACTCAAAGGCAGGGGCGCTGATGTTGCCATTTTCATTTTATATGTTGGTATGTTCGATTTTGTCATCTTAAGGCTGGTTACTCACCTGTATTTTTAAGGCGGAGTTTATAAAAGAAATTTTTGACCGAGGTCGTTTTAAATGCTTTCAACAAAAAGATTATAATTTTTGAGAGATGAACTGAAGTAACAATCTCATGAAAAGTTCAGCGCCAATCAAACATCAAAATAGTGAGAGCCCGCTGTCAAATAAAATGAAACTGTCGAACAAAAACACGAAAATGTGCAATGTGAACGCCTTTTTGGTTAGGTGTGGATAGTATTAAACCAGAATCAAGGCTTACAACGATGAAATAACAGTAACAACACTTTGCTATGATTAACAACAGCACGTTGTTGTTATTGTTGTTTCGTAGTCACGATTTTTTCGAATTAGTCTAAGTTATCATTAAAGGACTATTTACATGAGAGCGACCAACGACCGACGAATGAGCGAATATTCGTCCAGTTTGACATTTCTTTCACATGGCCTTTTTTATTCGTTACGAATGACGTTTGACTTTGACAAATTCAGTCATGACCCACCACGAAGAAAACAAAAACAAGATTGATTTTGAGGTTAGTTGCGCGAACAATTTGTTCGTCGTAATGTCGATCGTATGTGGAACGCGAATAGAGTTCGACAATTCGTAACCATCATCTTGCAATTCGCGACGAATAATTTGTTTTCTTAAATTATTTATCGTATTTTTTTCAAACAAAAAGCTTAGTTTAGTATCGGAACATCAAAACAAAATGTACTTCTGTCATTTTGATTAAAATTTGTGAAGAATTTAGGTTAATAAATTGTTTTAAATCACATTTATTCGGTCATTCGTCGGTCGTTCTCATGTGAACAGGCGTTAAGTGTAAGATCCGGAGTGCTCAAAGATAGAGAAATCGAAAAAGCCTTAAAGTCAAAAGTGAAACACATTTGCTGTGGATCGTTTTCTTGATTTTTTTTTACTCTGCTGTGCTACGTTCTCAACAAAACACACCTATAGTTAGATAAGAGAATCGTTTTAAAAAAAAAATTATAAGGGTGGTTCAAATTTTGTTTGCCGTTTCCAAATTCTTTTTTTCAAATTGTATCTGATTTTTAAAAACAAGAAAAAAAATTATAAAATATAATTAATGTTGAATATGCCTCACCGCTTTCAAAAGTGAGTACCTACTGATTTGGTAACTTTGAATAATCATTTCAAATGATAAATTTTTTTTTCTAAATAAAATGAGATAATAGCTCCCAGGACAATGAAGTAAACTATTGAATTAAAAAAATAAAAACTGGTAGCCATGGTTTTGTAAAATACTGAAATTTGCGAAATTTGGTGATTTTCCCCTTCCAAAGCTTTCAATTTAAAAAACTTTTTATTTTTCTTTTTGAACTTAAAAACCCTAAGTTTAAGTTTTATAAATATTTTTAAATTGTTAAATTATGTTGAAAATTTAATGTGTTACGCTTGTTTTCACACGCCCAAAAACGAAAAATTACATCAGAATGAGTTATTTTTTTTTACAATAATGCAAATATAAAATTTCCTTATATTTATTCACTTTTCTTTAGAAAAGGGGGGGGGGGGGGCGGGGGAGCATTTTTGTGAAATTTTTCATACTAAAAATCAATATTTTGGAACGAATATCTGGAACAATTTAGAAGAGCCCTAGTACAACCTGGAACAAGTTTTTGAATTTTGGATTTCGAAAAAGGGGGACCAGAACAAGGATAACATGATTTTTTAATTTAAAGTGTTATTTCGGCTTAAAATCTTCAATTTTCAATATTTTTTGCATGAATCGTTGGAACAATTGGATTTGAATGATTCTGCACTTGAAACAAATTTTAGATTTTGGATTTTTGAAAAGGTGGGGGGAGCATTTTCGTGAAATTTTTAATACTAAAAATCAATATTTTGGAACCAATGTCTGGAACAATTTAGAAGAGCCCTAGAACAACCTAGAACAAGTTTTTGAATTTTGGATTTTGAAAAAGGGGCCCAAGGCAACGATTTAAATCTAATATCGTAAGAAAGTTTTTGTTTTTAACACTTGTTATTTTTCCTACTTTCTTGTGTTAGAGAAATGCATGTTGGGGAAAATTTTGTTAGGAACGCTTTTCATTTTTGTTGGTATTTTGAAAAATATTTGGGTGTTGTGGAGTGTTTTAAAAATGAGATATTTAATTTTTTTTTTCAAAATTTAAGATCGGGTGAGTTGTTTTATTAATTCTTGATTTTATAGAAATGTCTTTGTTTAGAAGAAATTTTTTTTTTCATTTTTAAAATAGTGGGACTCAGAATAAAGATTTTTATATAGTTTTTTACCCGTCAAATATTTGATTATGGATATTTTTTTTATTTGATAAAATGTCTTTTTGGAACATATTTTGAGTTTGGGTTTTTTGAAAAGGGGGCGATGGGGATAATTTTTTGAAATTTTCTATGATTAAAATAAATTCGAAAGAAACGAAATTTTACATATTTGTTTATAGCTGCTAAAAGAAAATAAATCAAGTTTTAAATTTTCGATATTAAAATAGGGAGGCTTTGGGGAGCATAAAATGTGATTTTTTTTATTGCGCCTTAAGTTTTATATGTTTTTGAACAAATTTTTGCTACATATCAGATAATTGTACGTTTGACTTGGAACAACTTTCAGATTTTTGATTTATGAAAAGGGGTGCCAATGCAATTTTTGGAAAATTTACAAACTTAAAGATGGTTTTTAAAAAATTATTTTCAGACTGATATTATGATTGTACAAAAAGAATATTTGTCCAGCACATGAACCTCAAATCAAGTATTAAAAATCAAAGGTTTTGAAAAAAAAAATTTAATATTGGGAAACCGTTTTTTGGATTTGAAAAACTTTCGAAGGCCATATCTTTAAAGATATATGTACATTTTAGAACTTTAATATTTTGGAGCAATGTTTATAAGGATTTATTTATAAGGATTGGGAAACCTTAGCCATTAATTTATTATTAATAATCTCTTTATCTTTATGTCAGTCAAAATTCCAGACTCAATCCAAATTCGGAAATATTGAAGGGAATAATTGGCATTACTGGCATTCGATTCTACATACTTTCATGTATAGTACCCCTTGAAAGTAGAATCGGAAATGACTTCCGAATGGAATGGAAAGTAGAATCGAGTTACATAGTTGGGCCCCTTACTTTGCGATGTGATTCTTGGTCATATTCTAAGAATAAAATTGTTCTACAGTAAAATCTGATTTTCAACCTTAACATTAGTTTTTGACGATTTCAAAAAGGCTAACTTTGTTGTACCCTGACTCATGTTAAGTTCAATTTCTCTATTAGTACTAACGGTAGGGTGCTCATTGTACACCTCTTTTTTAGTGGAAATAGTATCCTTTTAGAGTACGTTATAAATCGAGCTGATATGTTTTTAGGTTTGCCAGATATTCAATTTCAAATAGTGTTCAATATTTCTTCCCCGAGCAAAACTTTGATTCGAGGTCATTTTTTTCAAAAAATGCGTAATAAACATACAGTTTTTCTATTTTTACCTGATGAAAAAAACAATAATAAAAAAACTTTTATAATACTTGGGAAAATCCAAAATAGGTAAGAAATCAAAATTTGGCTTTTTTACCTACATTTTTTTGAAATTTTATGTAGAACCATAATTAGGTATGAAAATTTATTTAGATATGGAATTTAATTTTTTTAGGTTATATGGTTTTTTGAAATTCAAATTATGGTAGCTGAAGTAAAGTAAGAAAGAAAAATTTTGTGTAAGGGTCGAGAAATTATGTTCTAAACGGGTAGGACCTGTATTCGAATTCAAAAACTGTAATGCAAAAAATTTAACGCTTTGATAGATAGGTACCTATGTGACACAAGAAATTTTTGGCAAACACAAACAAATGTACGTACTAGAATGATTTTTTTACGGTATCTTTGTAAAAATATGGCCGTATTGAAATGAAACAAAAGATTTAATTTAAGATTTAAAATTAAGATTTATACCTTTTTCTTATTTTCAATTACTTTTTTTGTTGCTTTTTTAAGATAGGTACCATTACTGCGCAATCATCAAAAATAGCACAAACGTTTTCAAAAAATAAAACATCTGCATTTTCATATTTTTTTTCGTAAGTTAATCAATAGTAGGTAGGTACATAATATGTACATAATTATGTGTCAGATAAGATGTCTATTCAGCGTTAATTTCACAATTTTTTGTTACCCTTTTTTCAATAGAAATTTTCGATGTTGAATCAAAAAGGTGACTTGGGTTTGATCACCAATACCTGGACAAATAAAAGTGACTAGAGCTTGTGATACCCGGGTACCCGGTACACTGACGGGGTACCCTGCCATTCCAGGAAGTACCCGGTAGCCGGGTACTCGTAAGGTGTCGGGTTCCACGGGTACCCGACACCTGAAACATTGCCGGGTACCCGGGAATTTATATTATTGGTACCAATGAATCATTATAGTTAGAAAAGAGAGTCGTTTAAAAAAAAATGTATAAGGGTGGTGCAAATTTTTTTGCCGTTTCCAAATTCTTTTTTTCAAATTGTATCTGATTTTTAAAAACAAGAAAAAAAATTATAAAATATAATTAATGTTGAATATGCCTCACCGCTTTCAAAAGTACCTACTGATTTGGTAACTTTGATTAATCATTTGAAATGATACAATTTTTTTTTTTTAAATGAAATAAGATAATAGCTCCCAGGACAATGAAGTAAACTATTGAATTAAAAAAATAAAAACTGGTTGCCATGGTTGTAAAATACTGAAACAGGCGAAATTTGTGATTTTCCCCTTCCAAAGCTTTCAATTTAAAAAAAAAACTTTTTATTTTTCTTTTTGAAATTGAAATCCCTAAGTTTAAGTTTTATAAATATTTTTAAATTGTGAAATTATGTTGAAAATTGAATGTTTTACGCTTGTTTTCACACGCCCAAAAACGAAAAATTACATCAGAATGAGATAATTTTTTACAATAATACAAATATAAAATTTCCTTATATGTATTTCTTCACTTTTCTTCAGAAATAAAAATAAAAATTTGTGTGATTTAGTAATATCACTCGGGTTGGGTTGGATATCCCGCTTTTTATAATCCTGTTTTTAAAAATCCCGCTTCAAAATCCCGTTTTTTATAAACCCGTTTTTTGTACTCGCGTTTCTTATAATCCCGAATTTTATAATCCCGTTTTTTACTAACCCAATTTTGAAATCAAAACTAGTTGTTTTATTTAAAAAAAAAGCGCCATTCATTAAAATAAAACAATTACTCGTAGTTTTGATTGCAAAATCGAAATCATAAAAAAATCAGGCAAGAGTATGATAACCGGGGCGCTGAAAAATGATAGGTAACGGATTTTTGTAGAACACGGCAATACAAGCATTTTTTACTATGGGAGAGGGAGTCTATCTCCCCCGTTTAGACGGTAGGGGCAATTAAAAAAATATGTAGGGGAAAGCGGGGCAAATCGGGCCCTGGGGGTATAATGGGCCCCCCTAGCATTTCTCAGTTGAATAAAGTGGCAACTCCGAATTTGCCTCCATCTTTTTCAAATTATCCATGGCAATACGGGGGAATCCCCTTTTTAAGCAAAAATGCAATCTGTGGTTCCTAGTGAATAAAAATAGTTTTTTACTCCAGTTGATGTTGTTTTGAAGTGAGCTAAAGTGCGTGTTTTTAGGCGAGGGGTGCATTTTAAGTCTAATTTTTCTCCTTCAACATCAAAGTAAGTTTATTTATTATATTTAAATGTAGTTTTTCTTTTTAATAAGGTTAATTGAGATAAAAATTTACAATTTTTTAATTTTAATGAAGACATGGGGCATAATGGGCGGGGCATAATGGGCATGGGTGCCGTACAAGAATCAACTTGAGGCTGAAACTTCAAAGGTAATTTCTTCCTCAAAGAAAAGGTAGTCGCAAAAATTAAAAAAAGAAAAATTGAATTTTCGGAGAGTGAAGAAGATGAGGAATGCCTTTATTGTGGGCATTTATATTTACAATCGACAGAAGGATGGGTGTCTTGCAGAGCCTGTGGAAAGTGTGCCCATTGCTCTTGTGCCGGCGAGGATGATGGAGATGATGAATCAAGTCACATCTACACACGCTGCACTCAGCATAAAATTTGGACATTGATTTAATGTTTCTTACCTTTGCCCAATATGCCCCATGCACGGGATATAATGGGCAAATCAAGCAAATTTTTAAAAGTTAATTAAAATTGAAGAATTTTTAAGTTTAATTATTTTTTATATGTATGTGGTTAATGTTCCTTTGTTGAATTAAATTGATTTGAAAATTATAAACATGTTTTTGGTGTTTTTTTTTTTTAAAGTTCCTTAAGGGGCCCGTTATGCCCCGCCTTAAATGGAAAAAAATAATTAAAAAATAACGGTATTACTTAAAATTAAGTATTATACGTTTTTTTAAAGCCAACATTCTATTCTATTAGCCAGTTTTTAAATCAAGTCAAAACTATGCATAGTTTTTGAAAAATTAAATTTTAAACTAAAAATTTGAGTAAAAAACAGTTAAAAAAAATTTTGAATTTCAATATTTCAAAACCGTAAGTTTATAAATAGTTTTTTTTTAATAATTTGTTACTTTCTTACTTAAGGTGGCGCTACAATCTGGGACGGACCTGGGCCTCAACCAACATGCGTCTCCAGCCAGCTCGGTCTCTAGCTAGCTGTCTCCAGTTTCGCACGCCAAGTTGGTTGAGGTCCTCTCCCACTTGCGTGCGCCACCTGAGCCGCGGTCTTCCTCTACTGCGCCGTCCCTCGGGATTGGATTCGAAGACTCTCCGGGCCGGAGCGTTGATGTCCATGCGCTCTACATGACCCAGCCATCTAAGTCGTTGGACTTTGATTCGCTTGACCAGGTCAGTGTCGCTGTGCAGCCCGTACAGTTCATGGTTGAATTTTCTCCTTCACTCACCATCTATGCAGACGGGACCAAAAATCACCCGGAGAATTTTCCTCTCGAAGCATCCTAAGACGTTCTCATCCTGCCTTGACAAGGTCCAGGCCTCAGCACCATAAATAATAACTGGGATGATAAGCGTCTTATAAAGGGTCACTTTGGTTGCTCGAGAGAGGACTTTATTACTCAATTGCCTTCTAAGTCCAAAGAAGCAGCGATTCGCAAGAGTTATTCTCCGTTTAATTTCAGCGCTGGTGTCGTTGTCTGAATTAATAGCGGTGCCCAGGTAGACAAAATCCTCAACTACCTCGAAGTTATAGCTACCTATGGAGACGTTTTGTCCAAGACGTCGCCGTTCTATGTCCTTTCTTGAAGACAGCACATACTTCGTCTTGCCCTCATTGACCACTAAACCCATCTTCTTCGCTTCCGTCTCAATACTCACAAACGCGCTACTGACATCATGCTTTGATCTTCCAACTATGTCAATATCATCGGCGTATCCGAGTAATTGGACAGACCTTTGGAAGATTGTGCCCCTGGTGTTGACGAGTGAGTTTTGCACAATTCTTTCCAGAACGATGTTGAAGATGTCGCATGACAGTGCATCGCCTTGTCTAAAACCTTTTTTGACATCAAATGCGTCGGTGAGATCTTGTCCGACCTTGATGGAGCAGCGTGCATTCTCCATGGTCATTCTGCACAAACGGACAAGTTTGGCAGGGATGTCAAAACTAGACATTGCTCTATACAGTTCTTCCCTATAGATGCTGTCATACGCGGCCTTGAAATCGATGAAGAGGTGGTGGGTATCGATTTGAAGTTCCTGGGTTTTTTCCAAGATCTGCCGTAGTGTGAATATTTGGGCGATGTGGACTTTCCTGGTCTGAAGCCACACTGATATGGACCTATCAGGTTGTTGACGAACGGCTTCAGACGTTCACATAGTACGGCAGAAAGGATCTTGTATGCGATGTTCAGGAGACTGATGCCTCTATAGTTAGCGCAGTTCAGAGGGTCTCCTTTCTTGAGGATTGGGCAAACAATGCTGAGATTCCATTCATCGGGCATGCTTTCTTCCGACAATATTTTGCAGATGAGTTGGTGTATACTCCTTACCAAGTCATCGCCTGCTGCTTTGAACAGTTCGGCAGTGAGGCCGTCAGTCCCAGCAGCTTTGTTGGACTTAAGATTGGATATAGCTATCCTCCCTTCGTCGAGGTCGGGTAGGCGGAATTGTTGGTCTGCGTCGCCTAGGTCGAATGGTGTTATCTCCCTTACAGCGGCATTCGATTCGTCATCGCCGTTATACAGCTTGGAAAAGTGGTCTTTCCATATTCTAAGCATGGACTGCGGTTCTACTACGATGTTCCCCTGATCATCTTTGCAGGCTTCGGTTCGCGGTCGGTAACCCTGGGAAGTCTTTTTTACCTTTTGGTAAAACTTCCGAACCTCATTCCTGTTGTGACATCCCTCTATCTCTATGATCGCGAGCTTCTCGTGCTCCCTCTTTTTCCTTCTGAGAAGCCGGTGTTCCTCTCTCCTCTTCTGCTCGTAGAGCTCGCGAGCAGCTCTGGTCCGTCTGTGCAGCGCCGCTTTGTATGCCTGTTGTTTAGCTGCATGCGCTTGCCGGCACTCGTCGTCAAACCAGGGGTTTCGCTGTGGTGGCCGTGTGAAACCCAGCACTTCAGAGGCGGCATCTCTGATGGCTGCTTGGCAATGTTGCCACTGGTTTTCAATACTTGATGCAGGCAGCATAGGACTTCTTAAGAGGTTGTTAGAGACTCGATCGGAGAAGGACATGGCGATCTCTTGCGATTGTAGCCGTTCAACGTCGAATTTTCTCACAGTAATTCCTTGTTTTGGCTTGGGTCGGGATATCCGTAGTCGTACCTTGGCTACAGGTAGTGGTCCGAGTCAATGTTGGCCCCTCGGAACGTTCGGACATCCTGTATACTGGAAAAGTGCCGCGCGTCGATCGCAATGTGGTCAATCTGGTTGACGGTTGATTGATCAGGAGATTTCCATGTCCCCTTGTGGATATCGAGATGTGTGAAGTGCGTACTTGCTACCAGAACGTCTCGCCCCGCAGCGAAGTCGATCAGCAAAGATGTCTTCTCTTCCTAGCTTGGCATTAAAATCTCCTAGGACAATTTTAATGTCATAGCTAGAGCACTGCTCATATGTTTTGTCCAGGAGCTCGTAGAATATGTCTTTGGTGTCTTCATCTTTCTCCTCTGTAGGGGCATGCGCGCAAATGAGGCTTATGTTGGCGAATTTAGCCTTGATGCGGATTGTCGTGATTCGTTCGTTTACACTGTTGAAACTTAAGACTTTTTGCCTGAGCTTAGTTCCAACAACAAATCCACACCCAAATAGTCGCTGCCTTCGTTCTCGGTAGCAGTCGCCGTAGTATACATCGCAGTCTTTTAGTTTGCGTTTACTCGGTCCATCCCATCGCACTTCCTGGATGGCGGTAATATCTGCTTTGCAGCAGTTTAGGGCTTCCGCTAATTGTTCGGCTGCACGTGGTCTATTAAGGGACCTAACATTCCACGTACAGATCCGAAGTTCGTTGTCTTTATTTCGTTTGCTTGGTTCGTCATCAGTAAATCCGTCCGTTTCCGAGGATTGTTGTTGCTTCGCAACTAGATATGTTTGACGTGGTCGGGAAGTCACCCCGACGACACAACCCCCAACCTGGAGGGCCAGATCCTTAGTTTAACTCCAAAGACGGGGAGCCGGATAAACCGCTCCTTATAGGCCTGAGCTCCGAATATGTCGTAGTAGCCCTATAAGGTGTTCACTAAGTAGTTCAACCTGACTGGAACTGTAGACGCCACCGTTGATTCCATCTTGGAATTCTTCCGCTGCCGTTTGGATAGAAAGAAAGGTGCCTTAGTGGGAACACCTCTCCTCCCCTCTCTCGTTTGCTACCCCCAACAACCTTCCACTGGGGTTGATACCCAATCTCCAGTTGAGGTACTAGGTACCCGATGTTCACCGCGGGGAGGTGAGAGTCGGAGTTGGTAGACAGAGGTGGGTTTTGAGAAAAACCTGCTCTTATTAATTTTCAGTCAAAAACGTTATGTTATGCCTTTTAGTTTTTGAGAAAATTGAAAATAACCACAACTACTATTTTAATTTAATTATGTTTTTTTTGCTTGAGTGGTCTTATTGTGTGAGAGTTTAGGTGAATGCAACAGTGGGGTGGGTATGGGTTGCCCCCCCCCCCCCCTGCAGTGGGCTCACTGTATGATTTGGGGTGCGTACAAGATGGGGTGGGTGCTAGGTGGGGTGCATACAAAGTTTCTTTTGCATTTAAATAAGCTGGATTTAAGAAAAATTAATTTATCCTAGGTATATCTCAATCCTTATTTGATTATTACTATCAAAATAAAACTACGCAAATACTGAAGCAAGGAAAAAATAATTTAATTAAAATACAGTAGTCCCTCGATAATGTGAACTAATTAAAACAAGGCGTTTTCGGATTTTAGAGGGATTCACATTACTGGAACTTTTTTCAATTCTCATTAAAATGATCAAAATAATTCTTATATCCATTGAATACAACACAAAATATTTTGTTAAATCACAGTTTCAACATTTAATGAATTCTCAAAAAAAAAAATAAATAAAATACAAGTAATTCCGAGTACACTTAACTTAAAAAACTAAAAATAAATCCTTAGAATCGGTTAAATCAATTCTTCATAAAAAAAATTGTAATTTTTGATTGTCGAACAGCTTGGCTTAGAGCGTCTTTCTCTTCCCTGGTCATGATTCAGTTTTTTTGCAATGGTCCAGCAGCTTTTTGGAATTCAATTTTATTCCCGTAATTGTTGACCTGGACACCCCATATTTTTCAGCTAATGCACACCCAGGATGTCCAGCATTTAAATCATGTAAAATTTGACACTTATCTTTTATAGATAAAAACCGATGCGTTTTTTGTTAAGGTGCCATTGCCACATAAACTTACAATTTTACTATACAAAAGGATCCAGAGTAAAATTAAACAAACAGAGACCAAGCAAAACACAACTCAACGAAAAATGATAACCCGGAACTGATCAACAAAAAGCAAACAAATGTAAAATATACACACATAACTCTCCAGCCTGCAGCTGCATTCAACATTTCTGAAGATATGTCTAGACAAATAACAGTTAGCCGTTACCTTTAAATTGCATGCACGAATAAGAAAAAGATAAAAATTCACATTATAGAGTCTCTGAAAAATTAGAAGTTCACATTATAGAGATGACAATGTAAATTTTTGGTGATTCACATTTTAGAGAAATTCGCATTATCGGTAATTCACATTATCGAGGGACTACTGTATTTAATTTAAAAAAATATATATTGGTAATTTTCAATTTTCTCAAGAACTAGAAAACATAAAATCATCTAGTTTTCAGTTATTCTTTTTGATCGAAACGAAATAACAGCAATAAATTCTAAAAAAAAAAACAGTAGTACATAATCTTAAAGTTTTGAAAAATTACACTTTAAACCTTTTTTTAACTTTTTCTTGCCCAAATTTTGAGTTTAAAACAATTTTTTTCAAAAACTATCCATAATTTTGACTTAACTTAACTTCTTTTTATTACATTTAAAATAAAACACACTTTACTTCAATTGAAATCACTTTTATTAATCACTAGCACAACAGTATGCAACACTTTACACGAACTTTATTCTTTCACTTTCAAAATTAAACTGTGTCCAATCGGTAGCGCCATCAAGCTTATATAGGAAAATATCTGGTTCTGGTCTAATCTCGATAGCAATAGAAATCTTTAGAACCTGTATCTCGATCTTTCTATTCTGACAGATAGATGGAATAATTCCCCTTTCGGGCTTTGACTTTTACCAATGTTCGAAAAAGCTCATTCAAAGCTCTTAGCAGGTTGTTCTAATGACGATGGTAGATGGCGTTGTCAGCGCATTCGAGAATCGATATAGTTCGAATGTAAAAGTCGTTACATTAGAATTCAAAAGTAGTTCGTTACATTGTCCCCCTCTTAGAATTGATCGTCCAGAGCAATTTAATAGCCACTTTCACCGTTATATCGATGTAAACGGTCACCGTGAACTACTTTTAGTTTGCTTCTTACGCCTCTTTGTATACGGTAAACCACATCATTGATTCTTTTCACCACAGTATATGGGCCCTCCCAGTTTTGTTGGAGTTTTGGTGATAGTCCCTTTTGTCTATGAGGATTGTAAAACCACACAAGATCGCCTTCTTGAAATCCCGTTGCTGTCGCTCTTGCGTCGTATCTTGTTTTCATCCGATCACTAGACAATTTTACATTTGCCCTTGTTCGTTGATGAATGTCAATAAGCCTTTCCTTGAGGTCATCCACACATTCCTCTGTTCCCTGTGACTCATTTGGATGAAAACCAAACAGGATTTCCGATGGTGTTTTTCCTGTCGAGCTATGGGTTGCACTTCGATATGCCATAAGGAACAATGGGATATGTCGGTCCCAGTCTCGTTGGTAGTCGCCGACAACCTTAGAAAGATGTTCTTTAAGCGTTCTGTTGAATCGTTCAACCATCCCATCAGATTGTGGATGGAGCGGTGTTGTTCTCGTCTCTCTAATGCCAACGAGCGAGCAAACTTCCTGAAAGACTTTGGATTCGAAGTTCCTTCCTTGGTCAGAATGAAGCTCCATGGGAACGCCGAACCTGCTCACCCAATTGAAGACAATTTGATCCACAACTGTTTCGGTTTCTTGGTTTGTGATGGCAAGTGCTTCAGGCCATTGCTGAAATAATCCATGACTACAAGGATGTATCGGTTTCCGTTGTTAGTTTCAGGAAAAAGACCCGCGACGTCTATTGCAATTCTCTCAAAAGGTGTGCCCACACTATACTGCTGCATTTTACTTTGAATTCTACCTGGTCCCTTGCTAGCAGCACAAGTATCACATTTACGGCACCATCTTTCGACGTCATCTAATGCATGTAGCCAGTAGAACCGTACCTTTTCCAGCGTGTTATTCACTCCCAAATGACCTCCAAAAGTTCCATCATGCATCTCTTGAAGTACGTCGTTAACCTTTGACCGAGGTACGACTAGCTGCATCCATAAAATTTACCGTCTACGGATTCCCACTTACGCCTTAATACACCTTCTTGCACATGAAGCGAGTCCCATTGTGCCCAATATGCTTCGAGAGCTGGACTTCGGTCGGAGATATCACACCATTCTGGTTTCTCTTGGTGTTCTTTCCAGGCAAGAATGGGTTCGATGTCCGCATCTTCTTGTTGGTTCTTCGTTGTTCCAGCCGTAAATGGGATCAGCTCTTGTTCGTTGGACGATGACCATTTTCTTTTCTTCTTGGCGTGTGCAATGCTTACAGTCTGGTTTGCACGGTCGCGGGATAGCGCGTCTGGGTTTGAATGCAGCTTTCCTCTTCGATGTTGAATCTCATAGTCATACGTCTGCACCTTTCGATCCATCTTGCTACTTGACCTTCTGCGTTTTTGAAGCTTAAAAGCCAATTGAGCTCACCATGATCTGTTCGAAGAAGGAACTTCTGTCCATAAATGTACTTATGGTAGTGTTTTGTTGCCAATATCAGAGCGAAAGTTCCCTCCTTGTAACGCAATAATTCCTTTCTGGCTTCGAAAGTACCTTGCTGTAATAGGCGACAGCTTTGTCCTCCCCGTCATGTACTTGCGATAGTACAGCTCCAATTCCAACGTTACTTGCATCAGCGTCGATGATGAAAGGTTTTCCTGGAGTTGGATATGCCAGTACAGGTGCATTACATAAACGCAGTTTTAGTTCTTGAAAGCTTTTCTCGCATTCACCTGACCATTTGAACGGCTTTCCCTTTTTAGTAAGGTGATGCAAGCTTTTGGCTATCCTAGCAAAATTCACGAAACGACGATAATATGTGGCCACATCAAGAAAGCTCCGGAGTTGATGTTTGTCCTGAGTGTCAACTTTCTCGGGATCAGTTTCTACTCCTTCGGATGAGATGATATGTCCCAAATAATTAACTTCGGTCTTAAAAAGCGCAAATTTCTTAGGATTTAACTTTAGGTGTGGATCAGTTTCTACTCCTTCGGATGAGATGATATGTCCCAAATAATTAACTTCGGTCTTAAAAAGCGCAAATT